>JAJGQC010000358.1:0-66195 GCA_021014325.1 Plazaster borealis
TTATTTTTTACGGAGGGACGAGGGCATCCCCTCCACCAACACGCAGCTCCATTCAGGACATGCATCCGTCCTCAAGCAAATTATGACAAACTGAACAAAACACGCCATAAAAGTTTATGTATGGGTACATTAATTTTTAAATTTAAACCTCGCGGCATCTACACCTCTTTTGTTAAAGAACGGGACGGGAACAAATTAATTCGACTGACAAATAATACAAAACGGGAAAAAACGGGACGAGAAAATAATAAACAGGACAGAACAATTTAACGGGGCTGGGGAAATAATACGGGAAAGGAAAAAAGAAAAGGGACTAATAAATCGTCGCAGTTTTACAAAGCGACGATTTAGCCCCGCAGCAAAAAATACAGGTTTTTAGAAAATCGGGTTTGAAGATGAACTATTTTTCAAACTATTGTTTGGAACACTACTTACTATTTGTTTTTTGAAAGTTTACTATCAAAATAAAGCTGGGTACTTCAATCATTCAAAACTGCCAGGATTTTTCAATTCGCGACTGGTTTGATGAGTAATTAATTCCTAAACACATTTGTCACTTCGTAAAACCCTACAATCAGACCTTCCCGCAGAACGCTGTGTACAAACCAATGCGTATTTAGGTTTGTCACTTCGTAAAAACCGTAATTAAATGTTTTGTCACTTCGTAAAAACCCAAACGTTAAACCACGCCTATTTTGGCACCGTGCCCGCGCTATGTAGTTCAATGGACTTCGGTGGCCAATTTTGATTTGTGACTTCGTAAAAACAACACATGAAAAATATATTATTCGTCGGTTATTCTAATTAGTGTAATTACGATAATATTACGTTTTAGGTCCTGAAACTTTGTGAAAATGTTAACAGCATTGCACACATCAATAATTTACCAAAACACGATGTGCTAAATTTGATGATTTTTGACACATTTGTCACTTCATAAAAAGAACGACGAAATGATATGGGACAGGAAAATAATAAACTGAATGGGAAAAAATAAATAAATAAATAAACGAAACGGGGTACAAACAGGGACAGGGTAATTTGTAATGTGACATCACACTTTGCTTAGCAATTAAGATTGATACAAAGTTAAGATCAATCTTAGTGCTTTGTGAAATCGGAACAGCGCGGAACTCTAGCGGGGACCCGCGCGTAGCGCAGGTTTCCCGCTAGTGTAGCAAAAAATGATTTTCCAGTAGCCGTAATTTTTCTGAAGGTAATTTCATTTAAAACTTTATTGAAGTTTTTGTTTTGACAAAAACAAGGTGTTCGGCATGGACATACCCAATTCCTCTATGCAGTGCACACATGTAATGTTGTATACTAAGCAGGGAATTGCCCACACTGACAAATTGAGCTAAGGTTGAGGTCAAAATACGCTATATATTTGCTCGTGTAGTTTTCATTGTGACGCCAGCGAAGATATTTTTGAAAAGTTTAAATATCAAGGGGCATATCCACATGAATGATGTTTAAGTCTTTTTAAATTTCCCTCCAGACCTTGTAATAACTCTTTCAGAATATGTTTTACATGAGCGGACTGCGACTGGTAATGCGTTTACTAGTTTAGTGTTTACGCTAACTTGACCTTTTTTGTTTAGTTCGGTTGTTTCTCATAAAAAAGGGAAGATTTGTATTAGGTCCGATCCACCATTTATTTTAATTCAATTGTTGCAATCTGTTAAGGAAGAGTTTGTTGGGGAGATGAGACCCTGTGGATCTCCTTTCCAGGTTAAAATTTTCACCCGACCCTTCCTAGCTACGGTACTGATTGTTTAGTATTGACTTTTTCCAATAATAAAAACCCCCCAAATGTGGCCATGACATGTGACTGCGGGTGGGCACGAAAAACCTTTTTTACACTCGGCCAAAGCCATCATGATCTGTATCCAACAAAAACATCTAATACTCTTTTACATACCTTGCGTATTAATGTACATCTGCAATTTATTAAAGTGAAAGTGAGAATATAGTATAGCCTTTTGTGGAGAGAAACTAAATTGTGTTCACCTGTGAATCACTGTTCTCAAAATTGATGTCATCATATCCCTTTCTAGGCTTCTAACAAAAACATCCTATGTACCAGTGCTCCACCAGTGACGAACTGTAAGCAAGCATTGTATCTGTATGTAATAATAATAATAATAGTGGCTTCTTATATAGCGCACATATCCATCACTCAGTGACGCTCAAGACGCTTCAACATTCAGTATTTTCCTGCAAGGTATTGTTGAGCTACGTTTCTGAAGTATGAGACCTACATGTACTCCTTTACATAGCACCATGTAATGGTTTACAGGGTGCTGTGGCGCAGTATGCTGCCGATCAAATCAGGAACACCGGGGCGAACCCCTTCTCTTTACGATAAGTGCACTGGGTTCTTTTACGTGCCTTGCACAACACACGTGCATACGATACCTATCCACATTCACTTTCACACAATATCCCAATTGCATTTCAGTGAAGTCATTATGGTTAAAACGGTCCCGTTCAAACGTCTTAGTTCTATTTTTGCTTGGCCTATATGTATAATAAGTCTAGGTGTTTCAGATGATATAAAGGTCACTAATGGTTCTTGAGATATGAATTTGTGAAACAGTAAAATTCAACTTCCGGCAATGACCAGAAGTGAAGGTCAAATCGATTCACAATCTGTGACAAATTTTGTCACTTTGTTGCAGATGATGTAAAATAATGAGTGCTCTTCTTATTGATGTTGAGATGTGATTTAAAAATATATAGATACTTCATCTTCAAGTTTTGACCGGAAGTTAAGGTCATATTGGGTCAAACCAAATCTTTGTTTTCCAAAATAAGTCAAGCACTTCTAGATAATTAAACAATCTTGAATATAGGCCTACCACATGTGGTTTATTAGATATGACTTTTTTTGACATGACTTTTTTGACAGCTTTGATTCTAATGACGAAATGATGATCTATAGATATTGTACTTTTTGAGATAGTGAAAGAATGTTTATTTTGACCTGCAGTAATTTTCCACAGTGATATACATGTAGTGATTATGTTATTGATTTTAGTTTTGTTATTTTTGTATTTCAAAGAATGTTTCATCCGTTAAAACCATGTTCAAATTCTCTGCCACTTTGGCTTCAGAGCTCAAAACAAGGCTGGGGAATACTTGTTTCCCTTTAAAGCCATATCCGAATTGGCGGCTATGGCTATGGCTGTGACTGTTACTGAGGGTGTTACTAAGGGCATCCTATACTTCAATGCATGATGACAGAGCGATCCAGCTGTAGCCATAATCTTAGCTGCCAAATCAGACACGGCCTAACTATCGGTTTTGCCAAAAAGACACGGTCAAATTTGGGTCATGTCAGTTTAATTTTTTTGAAGCCTATCAAGACCTTTGATGTGACTTTATAGATGATGAAAATAGCTTATGCAGTTCAAGAGTTAGATTTTTTCAAATAATAAACTTTGATTTAATATAATGACGTCATCCATGAGGTCATTATCCCGAACAAAACTTGCAGTTTTATTTACACACTAAGGTCTGAGTACACAGTAACTTGTTTTGGCCGAACACCAAATGATTTGAAACTCAAATACGTTATTTAAAACAAGATGTAAACTACAGAGGCTCAAGAAATTGTTATCCATGACTAAATAATTATGATTTGTGTTTAACAGGGGGCAAAAAATGACATTCATTCATCAAACAGTAACCAAAGAGCAACCAAGAGGAAAGTAAGTGAAATTATATTTTCCAGTTGTTCCATGAATTTATTATTTTGATTTGATTCTGTGAAATGACCCCTAAGTATATGTTCAACTTGTCCAGCCAACCGTCTTTTGTGAAAGCACCAAAAAATGTCTAGGTGTGCGTTCTAGTTACATTTTATAACTACATCTACAAGGGCATGTGCATTATATAACAACAGCCAATAATCAAGTACAAATGTACACGCATTTGATTTTAACCACTTTGGGTCAGTATTGAGAAAAATAGGCCAGTCAAGAAAAAATTAGTGGATATTCACGTCATCAGAACTGAAGAGCCTCTCAGTAGTGCTGCTGCTGGGCTGGAAATTATTATTTCTTGCTTTCAACATCAATGATATCACAATGTAGTTACTCTCTTACAAAAGTTCTTTGGTACTCATTTATGCAAGCAGCCTTACCAATAGATCATTTCTTTAACCATTTCCCCCCACGTTTGCTTGTATTACATGACAGGCACTAGGGATCAGTATGTGTACATTTAGTGTACAAGGTTAAAAATGGAATGGCAACCAGCTGTTCACTTTGCTTGGATTCTTTACATGAATTATATGTCGGACAATGATGAGGTTTAATAACATTGTGACAAAACTTTGAATAACTTTTTAAATTGAAGCTGGTGAAAACACACTATGGTGTTGATGTACATGCTCTTTTCAACAAGGTATTTTATTTGATTTAAAATCAACTTGATGAACATTAATAACACTTACAGAATCCTTAAAAAATACAGTGAATAAATACTTCAATATTAAGGGTAGATTACAAACTCCTGAAATCAGTATTTGAATAGATTAGTTGAGATTCCTCTTTGGATAATCTTATTCTTTGACATTTTGATAAAGTCAATAGTGAAGTGGTTTGCCCTTAACCGTGTTTACCCCGGAGGTCAAGAAATTCAAACAATTGCTGTCAGGATTTCTCATGTAATGTAAGTCAAGTCTTATTCCTGTATCTATCTTCACAGTATCCTGAGGAGAAACCTGAGAAAAGAGTAATCTCTGTCACTGATTTTGAGAAGCCTAAGAATGGCGATGAATGTGTTTTCAAGATACCTCAGTCTCCTTCTGCATCCTCAATATCATCATCACCCATGTATGCACAACGAGACTCTGATTTAGAATCTCCAGCAGCCAAGAAGACTAAACGTAAGGGTAAATTGCCATCAGAAGAAAGGGTTGAGATGTAAGGGATTTAAGGAACAGATTGGAATATGGTTGAGATACATGTTAGGAATATGAAGGTGGTAAGATAGAAATAGAATGTAGCTAAGTTAAGGGATGAGATATGGGCAAGATGCGGGATTGTGGGTATAAAAATAACCAATGAAGAAACACATATCGATTTATTGCAGTTATAAGATGTTGTTTATACGTGTACTGTATTGAAATTCTGTATTTGTTGTATGATACCCTTTGTGCAAACTTATGATTGGTATTTGCTTCCAAAACCCTGGTTCTTCAAAGGAAATCCAATAAGACGAATGAAGAAAAAGCATCTTGAAATTAATTTGTAAAAAATGTTTGTATTATTAGCTGATGATGAAACATTTCCAGAGGGGAAGGCTCAGACACGATACAGATATCCAGCCAAGGAAAAGTTCTTCCATGACTCGAGTAGAGACCATCGAACAGTATTTGTCAAGAACCTCAGCTACAATATCACAGGATCAGAGATCAAAGCTGCTTTCTCCAAGGTTTGTACTCTTATAAATTGATCATTAGTTTAAACATTAGTACTGATTGTTGACAAATAACTGATTTCTGTTCGTTGACATTTGACAATTGATCATTGTTTGTTAAAGGCATCGTACACGTTTGGTAATTGTCAAAGACCAGTGTTCTCACTTGGTGTATCCCAACATATGCATAAAATAACAAGCCTGTGAAAATTTGGGCTTAATTGGTCATCGAAGTTGCAAGAAAATGACGAAAGAAAAAACACCCTTGTTGTACAAATTTGTGTGCTTTCAGTTAGGAATAAAAGACTTCTAGCTAGAAGTCTTTTATTATTTTAGTGAAAAATTACCTCTTTCTCAAAAACTACGTTACTTTAGAGGGAGTCGTTTCTCACAATGTTTTATACTATCAACAGCTCTCCGTTGCTCGTTACCAAGTAAGTTTTTATGCTAAAAGATATTTTGAGTAATTACCAAACGTGTACGATGCCTTTAATAGATGATGGATTATTGGCATTTGAATAAAGCTTAACATTTTGGTATATATACACATTTTATGGTGACCAAAAACAGGAGAGTTTTGAGGTCGCACCGAGGAAATATTAGAAAGAGTTGTTATGCCTTGGGAAAATAAGTTGTGCACCTAGTTCATTAAAATGTTTGTTCCCTTGTTTGTGTTTACAGTGTGGCAGCATAACAGACATTCGTATTGCAGAAAACAACAAGCATCAGTTCAAAGGGTTCTGCTATGTGGAGTTTGAGGATCAGGTGAGTGTATGTTACAAACAACAAACAAACACCCCCAAACCCCCCCCAAAAAACAACAACAAAAAAAACCAACAAAAAACAACAACAAAAAAACCCAAAACCCCCAAAAAACAAAAACAATAACAAAAACTCATAATGAATCAAATGCACATGGCAAGTGATAAAACCTACTAATAATTATCATCACCAAAACCCCCCTCACTTTGATTGCAACCCAACATTGTATTTTAAACATAGATCTTTGAGTGGCTTAAATGCTGATATCAGAATCCCTGTTTTGATTACAGCCAAATACTGTGTATGCCCATGATGCAGTTCATTGTTAAACTTTCTGCTGGTTCCAAAGCATTTATACACAATAACTAACAAATCAGGTACACAGTGTGATTGCTTGTCTTATTTTCTCATCTTACAGTCATCAGCAGAGAAGGCCTTAGAAATGGACAATTGTAAACTTAAAGGCAGACCAATGTATATTGATTGGTCAGAGGATAGGACAAAAACTACTACCAAGCGCCAATTCAAGGTACATGCAGATCAGTAATGGATCGAAAGTAATGGATTGATAATTATCAAAAACATAAATGATAACTTTCAAATTGAAAGTGGGCTGATTATAAATTTCATACCAGCACGTATCACCCAGAGAAATACCTGACAAGACGTCAACTTTTTAGCTAAACGGATCACCTACATGTAATTTTATGAATTTACTCAGGTTGTTGGTACATTGTATGGCATGTTTATAGTAATTTTGATAATGGACATACTGTATGCATTTACTCTTCAAAAAATCACTGGTCCACAGTTAACACTTCTTGCTCAAGTTTCTTGCAATCACTTGCATTTTTTGAGTATTTTTAATTGACAGTTTATACAGCATACAGTATATCTTTTACTTAAATATTAAGAGAAGTATTTAGCATCAAGTCCTTGGTCAATTCCATGGTATCTCTGCACTTTTTTTCTGTTATTAGTATGATACAAAATTGGAGAAAACTAAGCTTTTTGTGTGTGGGTTGCCAAGGTCTGCTACCAGTGAGACGTTATTGGAAATCTTCAAAAAGGTAAAAATGTTCTATTCGTTTGTTTGTTAGTTTGTTTGATTGTTTTTTCGTCAAGAAAATTACATTTGAAGATGCCGAGTTAACAATTGCTTATTTAGAAAGATGCATTCGGAAACCCCCCCACAAAAACACATTATTAAATGTGCACAAAGCCTCTGGTAAAACATACAATTTTTCACAGGTGGTTTGTATGTGTTTGATGAAAAATGGTGGATGGGAATTTATTTTCCCCACCCAAAGAAAAACAAAAAACCCATCAAACAAACAAACAAAGACAAATAAAGTTCATGCATTTTCTTATAATAACAAAACTGTAAACATGTACTTGTAGTGTTAATCAATGTACAGCTTTTGAAATAGTTGAAATAAGTGGGGGATCATCTTAAATCTTACTAAGCTGTGAACTTTGAAACACTCAACAGTATGGAGAAATGCTTGTAACTGAACCATACAGCATTCCCAACCGGGAAATACTTTGAACATTGGCATTATCCATGTGTGTGACACTGAATGAGAGAGTAAACAAGAGAGATGATGTATTCTGCAAATTTATTTTTCTTATACAGTATGGAACAGTGATGGATGTCAGGATTGTAACCTATCGAAGCGGCATCTCCAAAGGTCTTGCATTTGTGGAATTTGAAAAAGAGGTATGAAAATGCAGTGAGCCATAGTTCCTTAGCATACTAAAAGCATTGGGTTGCATTCTTGAAACTCCTACATGTAATGTACCATGGTACCTTGCTAATAGAGTAAACAATTTCTTAGTGGCATTCCTTTGTGTATATCTAAGATCCCAAATCTGCAGCCTTGTCACCCAAAGGTGATGCTTGATGGCAGCACAAAACACTACTATTACTTTGAGGGTACCACACTTACACATGCCATTTTGCATTTGGAACTTTACAATAAAGGCCACACCAGCAAAAACAAGCTCATTTACCATGGTCTGTTTGAAGCCTCTGTATGTGTATATTTTTGTATGTTAAAAAGATGGGATGTTTGAACATGCACACTGTACAAATATTACAACTTCTTCCCTATCTTGGGTCAGGTTTTTGAAAATAATGTATTTGTATTCAGAAGAGAGCCTGTGACCTACATGTACATAAACTAGAGAACCTCAGCATCCCATCCAATAAAACCCCCAATGTTATTTGGTACTGATGCTATTTGATTTTGATCTTTGTGTGTTGTAAGAGTGATGCATCACGAGCTGTTTTTGGAGAGGATAACACAGTTCTAGATGAGCACACCATAAATGTTGCAATCAGTAATCCACCTAAGAGAAATCCTAAGAAGGAATTGCTTGCTAAGCCATCAGAAAGCAAGACATGTCATACTGACCCAACACCAGAGAATAAAAAGGCTGCCCATATGTTTGAAGATAAAAGTGATCATTTTGAGAAACTGCAAAAGGAGTCATTGCATCCTGAACTAACACAAAATGAGACATTTCCTCCTGATAAAATGCAAGATGAGACATCCATTCCTACACCAACTCAAGATGAAGCAAAATCTACCAGATCAACTCGAGATACTGATCCGAGTAGAACCAAGGAGACAAAGAAGGGTTATCCCAAATCCTTAGGGGCAAAGTAAGTGGCGCATTATTCTTCATACAGCTTCCTCTTTCCTGTAAAAAATGTTCTTTATTCCCTATTTCTGTCGGTTGCATTATACCTGTTCGTTTATGGAGTTAAATAGATATACTTGCTTCAATGTTCTTTTGTCTTTGCCTTTTTGACCCTCTCCATTCCATAACTTAATACTCTGAAGTCCCAAATTAAAAAATTATTCCAATATTCCCCATACCTAACATGTTTCTATTGCCATTCCAAGACAGACTAGGCAGTGTGAGAAACAAAGTCAGTCTGAAAATATAATAGAGTCTGAAGCCTTCTTTAGTTCCACTTTGATTTATTTACACAAAATTCCACAGGCCAACAGGCTTATTATTTACAATCCACTTACTAAAATAAAATGAAGCAATTCTCTACTACTATTTGGGTTCAACACCCCTCCTGTTATAATTTACTGGGTTCGATACCCCTCTTCTTATAAGTACTCAACCAGGCTACTTTTACTGGGTCCAACACCCCTCTACGCAACCAGGCACACTAAGTCTTAAAGGTATCGTACACGTTTGGTAATGACTCAAAACAAATAGTAGCATAAAAACTTACTTGGCAACAAGCAACGGAGAGATGTTGAAAGTATAAAACATTGTAGGAAACGACTCTCTCTGAAGTAACGTAGTTTTTGAGAAAGAGGTAATTTCTCACTAAAATAATAAAAACTTCTTGCAAGAAGTTTTTATTCCTATCTGAAAGCACACAAATTTGTACAACAAGGGTGTTTTTTCTTTCATCATTTTCTTGCAACTTCGATGACCAATTGAGCCCAAATTTTCACAGGCTTGTTATTTTATGCATATGTTGGGATACACCAAGTGAGAACACTGGTCTTTGACAATTTCCAAACGTGTTCAGTGCCTTTAAAAACCATTACTCATGATTGTAAACCCACCACCACCTAAATACTTTATGCTTCGTCATGTCCTTGGACAGTCAACTCTCTGGGAATACCTCATGGTGTACGTCAAAGGTTCTTGGTGTACCATTGTTGTGTCCCTCATCCTCATCTTCAGTCTCATTAGTAGTGTACTCTCATCTAGCCACGGAGTTGTCTCACTCCCATATTTTAATACAGGATATCCAGTAAAAACCCTTCCCAGAAGGGCATCTGAAATCAATTATAAAAATTCCAAAACATCCTTGTTTTGTGCTCAAACTTGCACACTGGTAGCCTATAACAAAATAATTATTCATTGGGAGACATTGCATCTGAATATAAACTTGTTAGAACTTTAAAGTGGGTTTTAAATCAAAAATGCATAAACATTTCATCAACATACTTTCGGGACCAAATTATATGTACAATTTCTTTTACATCTCTAAACATCTTGTTGAATGATAAAACTAAAGTCAGCTTGTGGCTCTTGTGAAAATTATATAATAAAATATATTAACTTACGGGTTTGCAGTTCAGTGTCTCGCATTGCCTTCGATCACTGGTCCAAAGTCACATATATGGTAGCCTCAATGCTCCAAAGTTTCGCTAAGTTTAGTGTGACAAATCCCCAAAGGAATATTTCCTGAGCCAATTGCTCTAACATTAAAACATTCAAGTTGACTTGTATAGAAAAAACCACAGTGGCAATCGTAGATCATACAGGCAGCGAGTGAGTTGGTCAATAAACCTTCCCTCTCCTTCCACTCATTCACACTTCACTACACACTCAGACAAAAGACCACACCCAATTCCAGACATTCTTACTCTCTGGGTTAATGTATTCGCAAAAGGTGCTCATGCATTCGCAAAAGGTGCTCATGCATATTTGCAAGATCCCACAAACTGATGAATATTCAAATTCCTATTTACATGATTATTCACACAAACCAAAACTGGGGGAGGATACTCATGGCTATGTACACAACTTGAATCTGACAGGCAGTTTGGCTAGCATGTGGCCTAAATCCTCCAATATCCTCTTCTCCTATGTCACTCTACATCAAATTGTTCAGCAACGGTCCTTCTGAATCCTATACTTTGGTATTGGATGTAGAAAGAATTGGGACTGTAAGGAATAGTGTTCTTTCACTCTCCCAATGTGGTTTCAATTTTGTAAGCAATTATATATAAAAAGTGAACTCAACTTGACAGTGATCCTATTTTTATTGCTGTTATTTGTCACATTAACTTATTCAATGCAATAAGAAATTAATTTTGTTTAGTTTTTTTTAATGTGTTTTCTGTTTTTGTTTATCAGAGGTGTGGATGGACCCAGAGGTAAAGGCCGAACACAACTGTCATTTGTACCGAGAGCACTGAATCGGAAAGCTTCAAAAAAGGAATAGAAAGAGCATTCTTCAACAGTTGATTTGTTAACTAAACGTACATGTACTATATTAACCATCTTCTATATGGATCCATACTGCCATAGAAGTATCTGTTTTAGTACATGCATACTGTGTTTATTACCAGAAAGTTGTGGAAACTATTGCTTAACAAATTAAGACCGGGAACCAGCCACAACTTTAATGATCAATTCATTACATGGCTTTTTGGCTGTAAGGAAACTCAGGCTTAATAAAGGCAAATTTGCTTATCTCCAAAGGTTTACACTTTTAAAAACCTTGGTTGCATTTGTTTCAAACTGTAAAGGTGCACACAGTATCCAACCTTTTGATGATGTCATCATGACATCCAATCAAAATGCATTTTAAAGTTAAATCTAGATGAGCTCAGAACTTCATGAAGGTTAGCGGGGTGGTAGCTTGTGCCATTAAAACCCAGATTGACGAGTTGCTTGATTGTAACTTAATGTTGCCAAATATAAACAAAAGTTTCATTCACACAATACTTTCTTGATTTTGGCGATAGTGAAAACCATATCTCCAGAAGTACACAATTAATTCTTTTATAAATGCTTTGTTTGAAACTGCAGATTTATTTTTAAAAAGTACTTGATTTTTAACGACTTCATCATATCAAAATTTATAGTATATTTATCCTATAAAACTGGTCCAGATCATCACATTGGCAGTGTTGTAGCATTAAAAGTGGAAGTGTGTAGTAACATCGTTTTAGTGCCATTTTTATTAATATAGCTCAGTCATGGTGGCATCACCATTACAATAATTGATTACAAATTTCATACAAGTCCTGTTTAAAGGCACTGTACACGTTTGGTAATTACTCAAAGTATATATTAGCATAAAAACTTACTTGGTAACGAGCAACGGCGAGATGTTGATAGTATAAAACATCGTGAGAAACGACTCCCTCTGAAGTAACGTAGTTTTGGAGAAAGAGGTAATTTCTCACTAAAATAACAAAAGACTTCTTGCAAGAAGCTTTTATTCCTGTCTGAAAGCACACAAATTTGTACAACAAGGGTGTTTTTTATTTCATCATTTTCTTGCAACTTCAATGACCAATTCAGCCCATATTTTCACAGGCTTGTTATTTTATGCATATGTTGGGATACACCAAGTGAGAATACTGGTCTTTGACAATTACCAATCATGTTCGTTGCCTTTAAAGGTAATCTTATTAAGATCATATCAGGAGAAAGATGGAGAATCCAATCGCCATTTTTTATGACCAAACTGTAACCATATCTTGGTAAATAAGATCTTAGTTTGTCATGACTCATAACAAATTTGCCATTGGATTCTGCATCTTTTCCCAATATTGTAAGCTTGAAAGTGATAAGGCCAGCAATAGAAATACCAATAACAAGTAAATTGGGCCTTGGCGGTGATCACAAGGTATGAGATAAGCTGTGGTACATGAAACTGCCATAATTATAGTCAATACAAAATGTATTTTTGTAAGTACATGTATATTTGTGCCTACAACTTACTTGGTCATAACTGTAGGCTTTTTCCAGCCAGAGCAAGACAAAATCCAACAGCTCTCTACAATATTCCCAAGCAGCTTCCCAAAACACAGCACCCAAATGCACAACACACGGTCCAACTGTCTGTACATGGGCATTTGAATTTGCCTCCACACAATAGTTGGTAAACAATAAAAAAATCACAACCCATTGCTTGGCTGGACTTAAACACACCTTTGCACAGTGGTGTGATTGATGTGAGGGGAGGGTTGTAACAAATAAACATGTAGAGGAAGGTAGGCAATATTTAATGTGGCTGGTTCCCTTTTGAAATTTGCTTAGCAAGTACATTTATTTAGCAACATTTTCTTCTCAGACATGTCAGAAGCACTTATAAGAGACTTGTTTAAATGAATAAAGGAGTCATGCAGCTACTATAGACTGCAGGTCTTAAGCCTATTCAATATTGGGATGTATTAAAATGTACAAGTCTGTTTGTTTTCACAAGTTAAAGCAATGGGATTAAACATGCAAGACTTGTGGTTTATTAGGGGTTGATATTACATAATGATACCCACTGGAGATTTCATCGATACTTGCATTGAAATGCACATGGTTAATGTAGTTTCACAAAACAATTTAGAAAAAGATAATTTTGAGCGTTTTTTAATCTATTTTAATGCTGTTCAAATTGAGAAACACGCTTTATGAAGACCATTATCTTTTTACTTATTAAATCTTAAATTGGAAAAGGAGTCTTTACAAACATCTGCAAAGTTTTATTCAGATTTTCATTCTTCGCCACATCACTAAACAACATCGCAAATCACTGTGTTCATAAGAAATTATCAAAAGGATTGTCCAAAGTATGTCCAGCAATATTTGTACAGTTAAAAAAGAAACGTTTGCATCAAGCATTGTTGTTAAAATCACCCCCCCCCCCCCCAATCATCAGAAAGCACTTCAAGATGTCACAAACCAATCATTTTGCAGGACAGAGAAAAGGATCGTCTGTCCCTCTAATTGTTTGCATTTTGCACATGTGAAGAATACTTTTCAATGAACAGTTATTGCAAACTTGCGCTAGACAGCACAACCTAGTTTGCGAAACAATTGCCAACAATTTGTTTGCCTACATCAGAGATGATGATGTATCAAAATAAGCACATTTCTTTGATATTTTATAACAAAGATTAGTTTTCCTCTAAAAGAACTGCAAAATAGCACTTTGTGAAATGGTTTACCTTCGAACACACATTATGAGTTAAAATGTAATTGAAGAAGCATTTTTCTGGTCTAATTTACAACATTTTTTATTCTAAAGTAATTGCATCATTGCGCATTTCCATACACACTATCATTATAACTTACATGTATTTATGTTGTTGCTGTTGCTAGAGGATATATACTTTGTGGTATACTTTAAATCAAAGCCGACAATGTGTCTCAATTTATTAAATGGCAGGGGAAGACAAATTTAGTATGAATATTCAAATCATTATTAGACAGCTAATTTGAAGGATGCCTTTGATAAAAGTTTTAAATAAAACAACTGAGAGACATGCTTGTTTGAAATAGTGTTTTCAATTGACTTATCACAGTTGATAATGTAGAAGTGTATTCAACATTCTGTTCATATAATTTTAAACTGTTATGAACAGTTGCAAGATTAAGATGGCACTTTGAGATATGATCTTTGTGGATGTACATGTATACATACAAAACAAAAAGTTGTATTTCAATCCTCAAACAGCCCAGACTTTATGGACTGATTAACATCAAAGCTTGTATTACACCGACAACAAAACATTTTTAGTATAAGTTTTGTCACAAGTTATTTTAATTCTTGAATTGCATGTCAGCAATTGTTGACTTACATGTGTATACATCATAGGTTAGGTTGTACATGTTCATATACGATTACAGCATTGCATTTTCTTGCATACCTCGTAACCAATGATATTTTTTACTGAAATGGTTGCAAAACAGCACTTTGTAAAACAAAGATCAGTACACTTTTGTTATAAAAGTTTTCCCTAGGTTGACTCTCTAGAGTGTAATTTGATCCAAACCTCATTGCCAAAGAAACATAAAATTATTTGTTTTGTTTTATTTTTAGCTGTGAATTTATTTACCAGAATGTCTTTTGATTTATCCTAGGGTCCCTTTCTACCACACAAAGTTTTTAAATTAAACTTTACAGTGCAAAATATTGTTACTTAATAATTAAACCCTGTTTACATGTGAACATTTACTGATGCCAATGTATTGTTTCAACCCTGCAATTTATGATTAAAGTTGACTAAGTCTTCCACAAGTCAATATGCTCTTTGGTTTTGCCAACCGACTAAATTTGTCAAAGTCCTCCATGATGACAATTGTGAAACATGAATGACAGTATTGTACCCAGTATAGTACTGAATCCGGACTAGAATTTACCAAGTCCTCCATGGTTGTAAATAAACACTATATCCATACAACTTTTGACTAGGTTCTCCATGGTGGTCATATAATGTATAACAATGTGTCAAGATTAGGGTTGACCAAAGACTCTATGATGGTTATAATTGAGCTGAATCCAGGCTGGCTGCTCCATGTACATGTACATGTATATTATTCAATATGCTCAGGTGTGTGTGAATTTTGTCTAACTGTGTACACCATACCTCTGATAAAGATGTACAGCACAGTCAAGACAACAAACGTGACTAGTATTCCAGTAGGTCCAAAGCCTATAATTAACCAAAGAATCAGACAAAGGAGTACGAGCTTAGCTAAAGTGTAGTAATTAGCTAGATAACGCAGACTCAATCTTGGGTTGCATGTATGTTTATAAGTGGAGGCACAGTAAGAGGGTGTTGGTATGGGTGTCTGTCTATGGGTAGGGATTACTGTAGGTGGAGTGAAGATCTGCTTAGCTAAAGCTCCACTGAAATCTGGTCGATGATACACCTCAAAGACATTATCACCAAACTAAAGATATGAGAAAACACAAGCATATGAGTTTAGTTTGAATCCAAATTTGAAGTAGACTATACAATGAAGAAGGTTTTTTCCATAGCAGTTATGAAAAATAACTTGAACAAACTTTATAAATTTATTAGATTCATTTCTCTTGCTATTTGTAACTTTAAATCTCTCTGTCACACATTTCAGAACATTCAAATGAGGTTTATAGTTACTGGCATGCCATGGTCGATAGTTCTTGAGTTTTGTTCGAAAAGTCATGTGGGTGTTGGTTCCAAATCCTAGTCTTAAGACGCACACGAGTTAAATGGGTTCCTGCGAGGTCGGACATGGTTCTTGTGTTTGATTTAGCTCGATGCACAGTAGCTCCCGAGGGAGCTGAGATAGTTTAAGGAATTAATTAAATGGCCAGATGACTCTTGTATGTTAATGCACCATGCATTGATGGCCAAATTTGTAAATACTATACTAGTATGTAACTGTCCGTTAATATTATTATGACATGTATTGTTATTTGTTGGTTTTTAGTAAAATCACAATTTCAATTACAAGTCTCCAAATAGATCTGTTAGATCTGTCAGATAATCATCAGAACTGTCTTACCGTATTGTTAAAATTTGACGAGAGTGCATGCAACTTGCGAACAAGGAATGCATTTTCAAAGCTTCTGATTGGCTGAAGGTCTGGGTCACCTCGGTACGCAATCTCAAACCTTCGTAGTTTATTCATCATCTATGAAAATTATTTAAATTAGATTCAATGTAAGACCTCACTGAAATTCAAACCAGTCCACCAGAGAAATAGTTGGTCTAAAATACTGTCAAAGTTCAAAATGGCATTGAAAGGCCACAAGAAATCACTGTTGCTTATTTAGATTGTAGCAAAAACATGAACTTTTTCAGTTGTAATCACTAAAATGTGTGCCCACCTTCTCCAATGACTTTGTCACAGAACGGTTACTGAACACTTAATAATGGGAATGAAAATATACTCTTCAAAAATCCAATGATGTACAATGTATTATTTCTTAAAATTTTCTTGAAGTATAAATGTGTTATCCAGTATGGCACTAGTATTGATCGTTCCGGCAATAAGCTTTTAAAAATAACTCATACTTGCCTGGTAGCGACCCTCTGGACTCAACTCTCCATTGACACAATGTGGTGGTTGGCCATTCTCTTTAATGCCTGTACTCCCACTGGATCCACCATCTAATGACTCTTCAAGTAGTGATGGTGCACTCACCTGCAAAACCACAAATCATTGATTCTCATTACACTGCTTGAAAACTGCATTTCTAGTGATGTTTGTAAAAATGTTTTGCTGAATGAATATTTTAATCAGGAAAACCACAAGCCATCTCTAAGTTTCCTCTATAATGGGTTGTAATAACTCCCTTAGGTTGACTTTGAGGGCAAATCTTGGGTTTTCAAAAACACAGCTCTGTCATTGGCTCACCTTTCTTTTTAAAATCAAGAACCGAACAATGACGCAGCCCATGTTGTAGCCAAAGCCAAAGCTTTGCTTTTGAAGAAAGACTGTATAAATGTGTGCATGGTTTTTTCGACCATTTCTTCTCAATGTATCTAGCTAAAATTTCCAAATTTGTTTTGGAGTCGGATAAAATAAGAGGTATGGTGAGAGATCGGTGGTGATTCCAACCAAGCACTTTAAGCACAAATTTACATTTACAATAGCAAGTAAGACCCAAAATATAACATGGACTGAAACGGTTATTATATCAAACTGATTTGGTTGTAACATAACGTTTCAATCCATACAAGTATTTTTGGTCACACTTGCAGTTGTAAATGTAATTGCGAGAAGCATTTTATTATGTTGAGTATGAGATTAAAAGGGACAAAGATCTTTTTTGGGTTGATATTTACCGAGTTGTTTCATCTGTTTGCAACAAAACTTCTGTAATACTATTTGATCTTTAGAAATTGATTGCACACAGTATCAAAACAATTTTGAATAGACCTTGCAATTCTCGCGCGTATTGGAACAAAAACACGTCAATTGAAGAACATATTTTTTTCTGAAATCAAAATCTTTGTTTTAAATTATATCTCTGCACATATCTGAACAAGAAAAATACTCATTAAAATTTTTACAATATGAATTTTAGCTTTTATAATAAATACACCAATAATTTGTTAATTATTACTGAAACAAAATTAAAACACTGGGACAAGGATGCTTATTTGATCTTAACTTTTTACAAACCCCTTTTGTAAACCCACGCCCGAATAGGTGCAACCACTAAAAGCTGGTTTATACGCGAACGCGCGGGGGTCTCACAGGCGTAAAATTAATGCATGACGCAGTTTAATAGAAGACGTTGACGCCTCAACAACCATAGACTGCAATGAAAAGGCTTCTCGTTGCAATTACAGCATCAGGCGATTATCATTGCGCGACCAAAACAAGCATTTACATAAGTTTCGTCAAGTTTAATTCTCCGGTTTTCTTCGTTATGTTGTTGAATTGATTTTATCACTTAGTATTACATTCCCAACAACATATATAATTTGCATGGTCATAAACTCTGTTAAACTTAAATAATTGACGAAACAAAATCTTGCCACGTAAAACTCCATATGGTTGGGACCACAATGGTCCCAGAAGTTTGAATACGCGCGAGACTTGCACAGTTTATTTAATACATTTAATTACCTGAAATACTTTGGACAAATAATCCTTTGTGTACTCCAAGTATCTGCACAACTTGTTGGTGTCTACTGGTCCAATATCATCCTGCAGCTGATGATAACCCTGTGACCTTTGATCTCTAGAGGTCAGGTCACTGAAGGTACTTTGTGAAAACCATGATATGAAGCCCTCTCCATCATTGGTGACCGGTGAGTAACGTAAGTTAGATACTGTGATCTGAGCTTGGTGGACATTCTGTAACAATCTCTCAATCTAGCAAAGTTTTATAAAAACAACAACTGTTTGGCATGATTGTTTGTGCGAGTTAAACAAGAGGAAACTAAATTGTGCAACATGCCCCTATTTTAACAAATTGAGAACAAATGGTTCCATTTAAGAACCAGTATCATAATAAGCTTGGTTTCCATCCAGGAATATTCCTGAAAGATACAACTACGTATGTTGTTGCATAACATAGTCGTCGTGATAGGTAAAGTTAAACCTTGTTAAAACCACCTTTATGTCAAATTTCCTGTGTACAGGAGCATACACGATTGCAGATTTATTTATACAAAGAGCCTTAATACTTTCCTGAAAAAAAAACACTCCTTGGTTTGGTTAAACAAACCTGAATGCAAGAAACACAACATTTCTTTATTCAGGACTACAATAGAGCTATGTTATTTTAAGCATTAATGATGAACATAAAACCTGAGCAAGTTTTAAGCTATGGTACGTAATAAGCCACAAGGGAAACTGACTGGGTAAAAGTGTAATTAAAAATCAATTTTGGGGTGAATAAAGAAAAATTAACTCTGTTTACCCTAAAACTTACCAAAGCTTTTACATCGTTGCTGAAGAGTGGTGTATATATGAATCCAGGGGTCTCAAGCTCAGCTACTTGTGAGCCCAAGTCAGGTACAGATGGAATAGGCTGTGGGGTCAGGAAACTGCTCCCATATGAACCAGAGTGACCATGATGTGGTGAACCATAGTCCTCATAAAGACTTCTCTCAGCTTGTAAGAGGAACATATATGATATGAAATAAATTAATGAGATGGCCAGGATGATGATAATACATATCAATTAAACAAATTGCACTAGATTCACAAGGGCTTGGTTAAAATTTCAAACTGTTATTTTAGGTATAATGTGTTAACAAAATGCCTCCAAAGACCTGCAAGGGTTGCACTGGGCTGAGCTGGGTTTTCTGAAGTTTATTTGATGAGATTTCTTTGCTGATCATTTATGTTTGGTGCCAAACTAGGCTAAGCTGGGTCCTCCTTAGACAAAGCTGGACTTTATTAAGCTTATGCATAAATACCTATGCCTCGTGATTTTGGGTATTCCAAGCTTAAATTGGGTGTAACTCCGCTGTCTTACCTTCTTGGAGAATCATGGCAAGATTGCTCTGTGCAAGAACCTTAGCAACACGGAATAAGACGATGGCATTTTTAGGTCCAGTCAAGTCTTGACGGAATGCCCTTGGCAAGAATTCCTGAAATAGCACTGTGTAGAACATGAGATTGCTGGATACAAACTTCAACCTGAAATAGTTGGTGAAGAGAACATACATACTCGTATTAAGAAGTACTTTGACTACCATGTAGTAGTTTTGTTCTGAGATTAATTATTGGCAACGACCCTGATCCCTCTGATTACTTAATTTATCTGATCAATGTCCTCTGTCAAACAGGTGTTGGGGTCAAGGTCTCTCACTCCTGTCCTTGAATGATAAGAATTTAGTCCATCATATGTTTCTTACAGCTATTGTGAATTTTCGTTGACAAAATGATGCATACATGTAATTATGCTAATTGTACTCTTGCTAATGATTCATACCCATACCCGCATCTGGCTCAAGGTAACAAGGAAACTCCAATGTCAAGTCAATGCCCTAGTCTCTTACCATCTTTCTTCTTGTATTGGTTTGTCCTTCTGAGTTTCTCTCATGTGACCTCTTGGAGATCGTTCCGTTTCTCCGGACTGATCTATATAGCGCCATGGCTGGATGTAACTCAACCAAACCTCCAACATCTGCAAGCAAGAACCAACCATGATCAATGACTCAACAATAGGCCAAATGCATTTTTATTGACAAAATAATATTTAATTTTTTCTTTTTAATATGTAAAGGATACTGTTTTGGAAGTAGAGACACTTGTAATCAAATTAGTAAGAGTACATTAAATAAAGAATCAAATATGTACCTTACTATTTTTTGTAAAGGAATATTATTTGCCTTTACTTTCTTCAAGTGAGGACTTATCAATGAGGCTTAAAAACAAAAGAAGCAAAGCATAGAGATACTGCAGTATATCACATTTGTTTATACATGTATGCCTTGGTCAGAACCACTTTTGGGGGTCTTGAAATAGGTACATCAGGGCACTGTAATTGTTGAAAATTTGCTTGTCTGCTCCTACAGTGTTTTAAGCCCCAACTTGATCAGTTGAATTAGCTGTGATTCCAAAGAATTACACACCATATTATGTGCCCAGATTGCTCTTAGTTCTGCCTATACGTACCTGTCTAAAGGTTGAATCCAGAGGCCAGTTGTCAAATCCATGTCGTAGAAATACATACAACTTCTTCTTAATGAACTGTGGAATCACATATCTATCACGAGCAATAAAAAATGCTTAGTTATTGTAACATAAAAGTAATTGTATAAAGATCCTTTAAAGGCCCTGTACACTATTGGTAAGATCGAAAAACACAATGTTCACAGATTCACACATAACTTACATGATTTAAAGTAAGTAATGGTAGAAAGGTTCCTTAAAACATTTCTGTCTAAAATGCTATCGTTTCTGAGAAATGAGTAAAACAATAGTTTTTATCACGCTTGATAATTTGAAAAACAGAAAACACATAAGGTCTCTTTTCACTATTTTCTCGTGACCTCGATGACCAATTGAGCTCAAACTTTCACAGGTTTGTTTGTTCATGCATATGTTGAATCACAACAAATGTAGACACTGATTTTGAGCTGTTACCAAAAGTGTACAATACCTTTAAGATTCAGATTAGTGGAGCAATGGAAAAGAACAAGAGGATATTAATGAATAACACAGCAACAGACACATGAGTGTAGGGTTGATGACAAAATGCACAGTTCTTTTCAAATATGTAATAAAGATAATATGTAGTTTTTATATGGCACTTTATCACACCCGATGAAGCTTTTCAAAGCCCTCATTAAATTTAAACCAGGTATGCAGAGCTGTTTGTATTGCACCTTGTAAGAGTTTATAAGGTGATGCAGCCAAACATGCCAGAACACTGGAATTTACACTGGGGCAAACCCTTTCTCTGTTCTTTTACATGCATTACATAACAAACAGGACCAACGCCTGAAGGATGAAGCAACCATGGTTAAGTATGCTGCTCAAGGACACAAGTGCCATGACTGGAACCAAAAATATTCCAGTACCTCATCTAGAAAATGAAGTAATTTGGTTTGTTCAATACAAATTTAAATACATTTTTACAAACCTGGGCTCTACACAATGGCAACACGAGATTTGTTATTGTTGTTTTGTTAGACTGGTTTCTGCATTGTTTTTAGAAATTGAAAATGATGTGGTTTTCTTTCTACCTCTTGAATTCTTCCAGTTGGTCTTGTTCAGGATGTTGGTATGCAGAGAGTGCTAATGGTGGCCTTGCTGAATTCACAAAGAAATGCAGATGCTTCACCAGGATTCGAACCACCCTCACATGATCCGAGCTAGGAATGTAGTTTTCCTAATGTTTAAATAGATGGTGCAACATTACTTTTTGGAAAAGTAAATTTGAACTTAATGTTGTGTTTCCCAGAAAAAAATCACTGTCAGTTAACAACAATTAGCTGCCAAGTTTTGCTTTTTGTGCTTAAGATTTAATACTGAAGTACAACTGTTACTAGTTGGGGCAGAATCATTACAGTGATGACAATTTTTATTTTTAAGCAAATTGCACTTTTTTCAAGGTGTTTTGAAAAATATGATAATCCTTGTGAAACAAGATGGAGCTGGGCATTATTAGTCATTACGAAAACTCCTACACATGAACACAAAATACAAACTTAAAAAATTCCTATCCTTGCAAAAGATTGTTTGATAATAACTAAATAAACTGCATTTGTAACGTAAAGAGATTGCACAACTTTTTCAGAATTTAACAATGACTAGTATTCAGACCTCCACCTACACATAATTTAGTCAAATTTTGAAAGAATGTCACAAATGACCACAAATATCCCAAAATCTCCTTCCTCTGGTTTTGCATGATTTAAAGATTTGCATGAACAAGATGTGCAACTGCTACCACAGTCAAAATTGTGTACTTTCTTTCCACAAGCTGCTTATTCTGATTAATTCAGGAGATCGTAAAGGTTTAAGAAGAATGACTCCTAGAGGTTTGTTATACCCTAGCATGTTGCCTGAATCCTTCTTGTTTCGATTGCAGCATATTCTGATTTAACCAGAGCTCTCCCAATGCTTGTAGTAATATCTCACTACGCCATGTTTCTCTACTCCCTGACTCCATCTGGGATGATTGGTTGAGGTTAAGTAAAGGTTGTCGATGTATACTACCAGCAACCTCACTACGAAAAAGTTGGTTGTGCTGTAATTCACTGGAGTACCTGCATTCAATCAAATCACTCCTAATAATTCAGAATTTGTTCTAATCATGTTTTCATAATTGGAGACATAGAAACATTTTGAACATTTTAATTGAACTTTAGCACAAAAGAAGTCTTTAGTATCAAGGTCAAGTTTTTATCTATCTCGTCTTTAGAAATGTTTGATGATTATAAAGCACTTCATATTGTCACACTAAGTCACTATACATCAATGACGACAATAGTACTGTAATCAAAGTTGTACATGCAGTCAAAGCTTCCCATCACAAAAATAAATTTTGCATAACTATTAGTGCTGTCATGCAAGAGCCATGCATATCGTCACGTCACATGTCAATAAAAGTTTCCAAATGATGTCTAAACACAGAGTCTGATATCACAATGCCTACAGAGTTGTCCACAATTTGTATATATTTACAGTATTTTGCTATAAGCTAATCAGTGCTAAATGTATCAGCCATGATTTGCTCACTTACTTGAAGTTTACAGTTGTATCAACTAAGTTTAAGTTATTCTAGGCAGTCAACAAAAACCGTTAAGTGCACCATGGGCCCTAATTAATTTCATAAAGCTGTTTAGCAGAAAATCTTTAAATTACAAATTTTTCACGTAAAATAAATGAGAATAGTCATATGTAAATTATTGCCATTTTGGCTGGTAAGGTGTTTCTACTGAGCAAGATTCTTTCAGTTTGGCAAATTTGTGTGCTTACCAGCTTCATGAAATTTGGCACAATAGCTTTAAAAACACCAGGCATTTATCTTGGTACAACTTTTATGATAAAGTATCCATATGACCCTTCACTTACATTATTCTGGAAAAATCACAGTATTATATTACTTCCTTTTGTTCAATTGTTCTGAATATTTCTGATGCAAGAACTGTATGTGGCGTTAATCATGTTGTAGTCAGAAAGGGGAATCAACCTGATCATGCATACCACTAATCCAAATAAAAAACATTTGTACATGTACTACATATCTACCAATGATACATGTATGCTATTGCTTAAAAGCAAATGAAGCATTATATAGCAAATGAGATGTCAGGAAAAAATCCTTGTACCCAGGGGTGACCAGGTGCATAAATGATAATGGTTTGCAACCTTGATCCTGGATTAATGTGCACTCACAAGATGTCCCCCTCAAAAATATTGCTGTATTCATTTTAATTTTTACTGACTTTTGTTGTGCATTTGTTAAAATTAAAATTTATGTGAATGTTGTGGCTGAATACATGTATCAGCAAATAAACCTCGCCATAACCAAAGTTAAAGCTAGGAAAACTGATCTTTTTTTTCCAAATCATCCTTGAACCAAAGAAAGAATTACCTCAATTGTTTAATATTTTATAAATTATACTGAATTATGCCAAAGTCTAAGTTCTAGACACTTCTAGATATGAACTTTTGGGGACACCTTGTGTAAGATTAGACAATGTAAATGTTGTGTGCCCAAGGACCAATTTGAAATAGCTTTATTCTGGATGTATTTCATCTATCATTTTGATGTGTTAATTTTCTAAAAACCTTGCCACTTTTAGGAACATTAACTATACTTAAATTTATGGCCGCCCTCAAGTATCAAAAAAATGCAAAACTTGGTTGGCACAAATATGCCCATAACAAAACATTTGCCAAGAAAAATGTGTACTTTCGATTGTTGATGGTGGCAACAATTGATGCATTAGTGATTTGTGTACACAATGTAATTTGTTAGCATTTGTAACAAATGATAAACAATTGCATTTTCAGTAGCCAGTCCAAATTTTGCCAGCAAGTTAAAAAACAATTGCATCTGTTATGTTGTAGAAGAAATGCCTTTTAAAGCAAATGGCTTCAACAATGCTGATACAGTCGGAAAAACCCTAGCATTTAAAAGAATGAGTGGGGCTTGAAATATCCACTGGTCCACTGATCAGAGAGCAGTCAATTTATCATCAGGCCAACAACCCCACGACTTGAACAAGCTTTGCAGTCTAGTGGGTTTTTCAGATTTACTTAAGCTTTCAAAACATCTCCAAGTCGGCCAACACACAACAAGAAGAAATTTGTTGAGCCTTGTGAAAACATTGTTGGTCCAGTGAGGACCCATTATGACCTGTAGTCCAGTGGATATTTTCTTGATATTCTGTGCTAATGTAAGTGCGTGCTGCCTTGATACCACCAAATGCATCTCCCCTGGGTACAAAACTGTGCTGAGGAAAAGAAACTTACAAATATTGATAGAGTACGCCGTATTGAGGAACCCTGTAATGAAATGATGCATGATGGGAAGATTAACGACGTTATCTCAAATCCTTAATATCTTAGGGGCCCTTTTATATCCTGAACTACCCTCATAACTGCATTGTTAACTGCATTGTGGTTTGAGAGTAACTTCGTCTGCTACAATACTTACACTCGGACTATCTGCATTCAAACTTTATAGCACTACTAGCCATGATAGATGGTTTGTTTAAACCGACTAGTCACGACAGTATATATTAACTGCAATAAACTTTCATGGTAATGGTTTTCTTTAACTGTGGCAATGGAACCCATCAGGCTAATCGACCATGTAGCTAAACCATTATAATGGTTTGACTAGAGCCATTTAGGTGTGGTGGTTGTTGTATGAATGCATTAAGATCTAACTACAGTATCATCATGGATTGCCAGTTACTTAAAGGAACATTACAGAAATGTTTTTGCTAACTGGCAGTGTAAGCATTTTATATAATCCACCATATACATAAACTGACAAACCTGTAGAAGTTTGAGATTGATCGGCCATCTGGGTCACGAGAAAATAGTGAAAAACCGATTACACATTTGCTTGTGTTATACAGTGCATGATACAACGCTCATGAGTGATAAACTCCAATCGGAAATTAGTTTTATTTATTTCTCATCAAATGTGGCATTTCAGACAGAAATATTTCTAGGGATGTTTTCTACTATCATCATCATTAGACCGTGTAAGTTTTATGTAAATCTGTGATCAAAAATAAAATTTTAATTACCAGTTCTGTAACGTTCCTTTAATGCTTTCGATTAAAACGGGAATGCTAACTCCTTGGCTACTAGCAATGTGGATTCTTCCAATATGAATATAAGTACTTGTAATGCATATAATAAATGTAGCCTACAGCATGAATAGCGCCCTTATGGGATGTGCACAGTCTAGATTGCCAAGACATAACTGTACCTGTAAGGTGGTGAGTGACCTTGATGGCTGGATATCTGAGTGCTTGTAGTGAAGGGGGTCGAGGGTAGACTGGTGCCATCAATGGGCAGGAAGTGATACAAGTAGTCACTGAGAAGACAGGGAAACAGCCAATCTTCTGACTCTATCCACTGTTGTTGACTCTTTCATGGTGGATGGGAGAGGATTAAATGAAACATATATTGATCCCTTGCTTGATGCAGAACACACCCCTACACAATGCGTGTCAACATTTCCGCCATTTTTTTAGTCAAAACCTCTGTGCACATTTTGACTCCCAAAATGGTGGACAGGATAGGTGCATAAGTGCACTGCTTGTCGTGAAATGGATTATAAGAGTTCTCTAACTGACTACACATGCTCAAACTTTTATATATGTCTTCCTGGAAGTCTTTTTTGGATTCGACCGGTCTGGCTGGTCACGATGCCTGTGTCATTGAGCAAGATACTTTACCACAATTGCTTCATCCTTAGGATAGGACAGACATGTAAAGGTCTATGTGCCATGTACTAGGATAGGTAGTGCACATATTATAACCCAGAACACTTATCATGGAAGAGGGAGGTTTACCTCGGTGTTTCTGGTTCAATGCAAGCACCCTTGTCTACAGGTTTCCTCAGGCTTCCTAGTTACAGTGATTTAGTTCATTTTGTAGGTATCCTTGGGTTCATTACCAGAAATTAATAATAATAGGGATAATTGCTGATATATTTGTTACGATCCATTTGTTATCAAATGCCTCTTTCGGCCATTGAAAAAGACCTTCAATATTCTTTGTGTATCAAGAAAAGACGATATTTAACACTTGACTGATAACTCAGTAAAGATCATAAATTCTAATTGATCAATGGAATTTTGAGTTTATTTCCCAGCTAACGCTTCTAAGCATAACAATCACAGTTTTAGGGAATGCAAGATACATGGAATACAAGCTACATGTACGTGTACAGTCTTTGGTGAGGAAATGAATACATTAACCAGAAAGCTCTTTTTTCTGGCCATTTTTTCTTATTTGACAGGAAACAATACCTACCTGTTGCTTATGTCGAAAAATGATAAGATATGCAAAACTATACATGAAATATTCGAAGGCATCTGAGTAAAATGAGTTAAGGAATGTTTTGAATTCTATGGAGCACTAAAGGTTGAGGCATTATTCATAAATACCTGGGACAGTTTATCCATTCTGATTGGCCGAGACTCGAGAGGAAATTATGTGGCCATGTTTTAATGTGCGATATAAACACAGTTGGAAGTGATTAAACATGACCTTACCTTATTAAGTCAAAAGAGGGTGCTATCAGATGATTGCGCCAAGTGCGCAAATTGCATAGCCCAATTTAGGTTGGTAGGTCGCATATTTGGCTCGGCCATTTTGAAACTTGTGTGCAATAGTTTGAAACTTAAGCACACAAGTTCAAAACTTACGCGAGAGGCTACTTGGCGTTCAACATGCATAGAAATGCAACGCAGAGTCGAGGTGAGCTGTCAGATTTGTTTTAAACTTTTACAGGGTTTTGGATGTTTTTAGCGGAAAGGTATTTATGAATGGGAATCAAAGTGTGGTGAATCGGTTTTAAACTAGTTGTTTAAACACGGTGAGGTCTGGTTCTTGATAATGTTACCTCGACTTCGTCTCGGTAAAATTATCAAGAACCAGGCCTCAGTGTGTTTCAACAACTAGTTTAAAATCTCTTTGATTCCCTTATTGACACATAAGGTATAATGGTGATGCCAAGAAGTATAAATAATGAACAGTATACAATCATGAAAAGAACGTTAGGCTCAATTGACCCTTTATTCAACACAGTACAAAGGATACTGAGAAGAACTGAGACAGGGGGTCTACCCTGGGTCTGGTAACTCAGCTTATTTACATAGAAACCAGGCATAGCTCCATCCAGTAAGGTTTCTCTAGTTGGAGCCTGAAACACAAAACCACAAAATTCAATCAGCGACATAGTTATTTGCTTCCCTTTCCAAAGTAAAGATTTACATCATTGACAAAGAAGGCCTTTTCTATTTATTTTATGTATTTGCAATCAACAATTACAGGGAAGTGATTTACTTTGCCCCCTCCCCCACACACAAGTTTGTTAACACCTGCAATTGGGACCTTCTAATATTCCTCTTTTGTTTCTACACTAACTTTTTGGCAACAGCTCTGATTGGTTTTGTACATACTTTCCAACTGAGGACCTTCACACAACCAGGGACCCTATTGTCCCTTTTGTGATAGTGTATACCTACACTAAAAAGTTTCACGGAAAAAGATCAACATTTATCAAAGTTTTCTTCAGCACTTAATTTGATGCAAAGCTTACCGGTAAACATGATACAGGAAACTCATATCTGAATATGCCATCTACTTGCAGTTTATACACCATGGTCATAAGAGGACCCCTCGGAGCTAAAAACTCTTTTATGATTTGAAAATCATCTCGAGAGGATTGCTGACTGACAGTCTGTATTCCCCATCCTAAACTCTGGTTATATCCAAAAATGTTTTCTAGAAGTGGCTGGTATACAACATGCAACTCCTAGGTTAAAGGAGAAAAGGACAAAACCTCAGTTATCATAATCTTAAGTACATTTATTTTTGTTTTTTTACCTTTCCTACATCTAACTAAGGCTGGAAATTTACACTTTATCATTTATTGGTGGCGGTTACATTTGAGGTATGTGAGTTCTAAAGGTGGGTATTTATTTCTTGTTTATCATGGGTGATCCATTCATTAAGAAAAAACTCCCAGCTCACACAAAAACTACTAAAATGCAATAAATATATGAAGAATACAAAAATGTTTACAAGAGAAAAAAAGTTACAAATTCATTAAAAATACACTAAAAACAACACAAAATTACACAGAAGAAAAACAACAACACAATACCACATAAAATATCAGTGGAAAGTGGGCATTAATTAACTGAGCCGTTTGGGTTGTTTTACAAAGTGATTAAAACTACAACTAGGCGTGTCTACAAATGCACAAAGTATCAATGTTCTGAGTTTCTTATTAAAAGCACTGTTGATTTTGATTTATAGGGAAAAATAAAATGTAAAGCTGCCACTAATGATATTTGATTGGAAGACAATGCTTTCAAAATGTTGAGATTAATAATAATATCTTCTCCTTACAGTACTGCTTTATTTACTTATATAAGAATATAGGTCTTCTGTTGATGACTTAGTGCACACTAGTCGAAATGCTGGGGATATGACAGCTAGCTTTTTTCACAGCAAAAAAATACTATTTCATTGTGCACATGTAATAATTCAAAACTAAAAAAAAATTATCTTCACTATCTACAATTCAAATCCTCTAATTTAAATATTGACACCTTTCCATTACATGACTCACCTTGCTGGATAATTTATGAATAAAGTCTGCAATCTCCTCACATCTCTGTCTCAGTGGTTTATTAAATGTATCTAATATTCCAGTCTGTAAAAATAAAAGACTATTATCTGGTTCAGAAAAGCATAAAGTGGCCCAGGAAGTGTTCTACTTGATAAGCTTGCTATGAGGGATGAGGGTTCACTTTTTAATACAGAAGCAGCTCCCAGCCTAAAATTTAATTTTGTAAAAAATATATACTTTCTATTTGAAAAAAGCACTCCCATTAAAAATTTAAGGACATTATTAATAGGCAACAGCATATCTATGGCCAGGATCATTGAAGCAATAGCCTCTGTAATTTCCATTACTGTGGTAACTGTGTGAAAATATTCAACCATTTTACCTACCACTTTCACTCTCAATGTGTATCCAAAACCAATTCACCAAAACAAATTATGCAAAACTTTAATTCATGTACTTTACCCACCAAGTAAAATGTTCATTGACTTGTCTCATTAAAAGGACCAGCCTGTCATATTCTTAAAATCTTGTCTTAAATGTTGTTCTGTCCTTTGAAATAACTGTGTCTGGATCTTTTTTCACTTGTAAAAAAAAAAGTCAAAACCATGTATTTTCCACTCACATTGTAAAACCTTGCATGGCATCCAAACAAAGACAGAACAGTTTACAGTGCAGCCTTGATACAAGGCTGTCCTGCACCATCCCTTTGCCCGGTAGCCTGCGCAAAAAGTCTGAAAATTTCCAGGTACTATCCCAGTATTGCCTGAGAGTCCGTGCACGATGTCCATCTGCACATTAACCACTTCACGAGGAGGCATTCAGAGTGATTTGCACTTGCAGAACCTCGGCTGTGAGCCATGGCTGAAAAATTGCCATGGTATGCTTGAATCTCGAATGCTCGGATTTACCTCCCACTTAGCCGAATGTAATGAGGAACAATGGTGGCAGCCTGTCCATTCTTGTATGCCACATTTGTAAAACAATAGGACAAATTTCAGGAATTGGAGGGGGGGGGTTACAAAATAACCCCTGCAGAGGGATTTTACAAGGTATGTTTTCCAGAATCGAGAAAGTTGCTCTTTGTACGTGTGAAACGGAGCGTATCATGGTAGGTGCCTGCCTGTGCACGCTACACAATAGAAAGTCCGGGTGGATAAAAACATCAGCCGTTTGGCTGTCAGCAGAAAATTAAGGACAATCTTAAGTTGTTCCATTAATAAACGTCCGCCAGCATAAATCTGTCCAAAAACAAATTGCGGATAAAGACGTCATCCAACTTAAGTGGTTAAGCTGCCTAATCTGCAGACACAGTCGTGAAACTGTGCATATCTGCAGAATGCATCAACGCACAACAAAATCATGAGTGGTCCATTTTGGGCATCGGTTCAGATCGTCTCAAAATTTTTCTGACACAACCATTCCACCATATTAACTGAACAGGTCAACTCGTAACAAGGTTAACTCCCAACTAACTAAAGTCAATTCCTACCCCAGTCAACTTGTAGCCCATGCTTGGGTACAAGTTGACTGGGGTAAATAAATCATGATGACCCACATTCCAGAGACATCTCCTGCATACCTCATGTGAATTTATTAAAGTATTTATAAATATAGAGCCAGAGGTCTTTGTGGATTTTGGAGCAAACTTCTTTCCCCCCTCCCTGCTTAAATGGGTTTTGATACTCCAGTCCTAGAACTATGTTTCGAGGTTTGTTCCGCAATCGTCTCCTCGATAGCAGAACGAACATCAGAGTCACTCCTACCTAGGACTCAGGCCCTCAGGTGAGTACGGTTTTGAATCGTGTAGGTCGTACAGTCAGTACATTAGGTTACAGGTAGTAGTGTAGTTTAGTACTGTTCCGTCCCAACTTGACAATCGTCCCAACTATAGTCCCAACTTGAGTGTTCAAGTTGGGGTGTCCCAACTGTAGTTGGGATCGCCCATAGAACTCTACAATCAATAATAATACTGTAGAGTTATATGGGCGATCCAGGTTGTACAGGATAGCATCCGCGAAAGGAACCGTGATTGAAACTAGTTTATTGCTCCATGATTGTGGGGACTGCAACATGCGGGCGTGGATCTCCCCCTCAACAACTTGTTCATTAATGATGTGGGTATTTGGCCCAGTTTTGGCTTTAGAATAGCAGATGAGTGTGAAATTTGTCATTTATATGCCTGTGGCTACTGTCCCAACTACAGTTGGGACGCCCCAACTTGAACACTCAAGTTAGGACCAGTCCCAACTATAGTTGGTGTGATTGTCAAGTTGGGGCGGAACAGTACTAGTACTAGTAGGCCTAGTACTAATAATTAAGGGCAGTAGGTACCAACAAACATTAGAGCATTCACTCGGACCAAACATACGCCCATGATACGCCAGATAATGTCAACAGTTTTAAAAAGCGTTGATGGGTCCAGTCTCGCACTGGATTAGGGCCTATTTTAATTTCAATTCATAATAAATTTGTATTGTAATTTTAACGAATTTGTGCAACAAATGGGGGCCTTGTCCTAAAAAATAATATACGAAGAGGTAATGTTTATAATTCATATCAAAATCATTGCTAGTAATACACAAATAATAACAGTAATAAAACATGGATGTTACCGATCTGGATGACGAAGCAATCGACATCGATCCGGGTGAAAAGCCCAAGGAAGCTCCAAACAAGGACGCCGCCATCTTGTTTAATGGCGCCCTCTGTTGTCAAGCATAAAACATTAAAAAGAATGATGTGCGCCCGACGGCTGTTTTATGCCGAGACTGTATAGAGCCAGGGCAGTGTGTCGATTAAATAAAGAGGTGCATGGGGTTTTTTGCTAAGCAAATTAAGTCACAATGGAAATATTTGAAACTCATTTTTAAAGTTACATGACCTGATTATCGGTGAAAGGAAATGCAAAGCCTCTGCCTACGGTACAAAACCTTTAGCATGTTCAATTCAATTCAACTCAGCATTTATTTCCAGCTTGCAAAACGAACATACAATTATTTATAGAGAAGCTCATTTGAACAAAGATGTTTAGAGAACTGCAATAATAATATTCCACGCAAAATTGCACAACATACATGTAAAATGCAAAAATTTGTTGTGCAGGGCTGAGGGATCCCATCAATAATTGTTTTTAATAGTTTTTAATAATATAGGAACAACAAATCAGGATTAACAAGAGCGGAGAAAATTAAGACCGAGGCAAAGCTCAGGTAAATGCTGCGGAATGTTTCGTGGGTTGGTCAGACAAATAGGAAACACCTGGTGACTGCCGTGGGGTCACCAGAGGTATGACACAGGCGGAAGGGACTGACGTAAAGTGATTTACTTCAAAGCAAAAAATAATAGTAGCCCTATAGTACATCACAGAAACATTATTTTAGAACCAGGACGGCAATTAACAGAATTGTCAAGTTAAACAATTATTGATAGTTCATGCAAATATAGACCTTGCCGGGACTAAAGAATGGAGAGAAATCCCGAGTCCCGAATTGAGGTAGTCCTTACTGCTGTGGAAGCCCCGGGTCGCACAGGTTAAAACCCTGGGTCTTGGCGGAAGCATTTGGGAAAGCGCACTTATAGGTGGCAAGCAGAGATAAGTTCCCCCAAAAGTGGCCGGACAGACGCGGTCCATGACCCAAGGAATGTCGAGCAGGCATACCGGACAAGGGTCTACCTGGGTCACACGCCCCAGCGGGACGCTTGCCTGGGTGCCTAGTGAATCCTCCCAGAGAAAAACAAAGTACGGAGTTGGAGGCGTTCGGGAGTGAGAAGTGAGGAGTGATGGGGGCCGGCGTAGCTCGTTTGCCCACCAAGTGGCTGGGCCGATCCGGTCCGAACGCAAAGAGGATCGAGCTGACATGCCCGCCGAGGGTCTACTTGCGTAGTGGGCCCCTGGGGTAGCCTGGCCTGGGTTGCGTTTGGACATCCAAGTAAAGCGTTTGAGGCATTCGGGAGAGAGCGGAGATGGGCCCCGGTAGAGCTTCGGCCCCAACCATGTGGCGGTTCGTGACGGCCACACTACCTAGACTCCGGAGAGAAGGAGAAAGGGGAAAAAATTAAAAATGAAAAAAAAAAATTGGACTCTGAAAATAATTATTTCGAGCAAAAAATTCCTCGGAAAAAAATTCGACGGGGGAGGGGGGAAATTTCCCCGTGTGGCTCGGCCAAATATCGGCTGCGCACGCTAACGGAGTGAAAACATGAGAGGAGGACCGAAAAAATGAAAACCCGGCGGAGATCTGCACGAGTCTCAAGGCCCGTGTGTACCGTTGCCCGGTTGGAGCGGGTGCCCGAGAACAAAGTGCTAAGCACGGAGTTTGAGGCTTTCTGGCGCGATCACCGAAAAGGGCCGGCGCAGCTCGATTGGCCGCCAAGTGGCTGGGCCGATCCGGTCCGAACGCAAAGTGGATCGAGCTAACATACCCGCCGAGGGTCTACTTGGGTCGTGGGCCCCCGGGGAGGCCTGGCCTAGGTGGCGTTTAGGCCCGAAGGGCGGAGTTCCAAGTGCGGAGTTTGAGGCATTGTGGAGTGAGGAGCGATCAGTGATTGGGGCCGGCGCAGCTCGATTGGCCGCCAAGTGGCTGGGCCGATCCGGTCCGAACGCAAAGAGGATCGAGCTGACATACCCGCCGAGGGTCTACTTGGGTCATGGGCCCCCGGGGAGGCCTGGCCTAGGTGGCGTTTAGGCCCGAAGGGCGGAGTTCCAAGTGCGGAGTTTGAGGCATTGTGGAGTGAGGAGCGATCAGTGATTGGGACCGGCGCAGCTCGATTGGCCGCCAAGTGGCTGGGCCGATCCGGTCCGAACGCAACGAGGATCGAGCTGACATACTTGCCGAGGGTCTACTTGGGTCATGGGCCCCACCAGGGGAGGCCCGGCCTGGGTGGCGTTTAGGCCCGAAGGGCAGAGTTCCAAGTGCGGAGTTTGAGGCATTGTGGAGTGAGGAACGATCAGTGATGGGGGCCGGCGCAGCTCGATTGGCCGCCAAGTGGCTGGGCCGATCCGGTCCGAACGCAAAGAGGATCGAGCTGACATACTTGCCGAGGGTCTACTTGGGCCGTGGGCCCCCGGGGAGGCCTGGCCTAGGTGGCGTTTAGGCCCGAAGGGCGGAGTTCCAAGTGCAGAGTTTGAGGCATTGTGGAGTGAGGAGCGATCAGTGATGGGGGCCGGCGCAGCTCGATTGGCCACCAAGTGGTTGGGCCGATCCGGTCCGAACGCAAAGAGGATCGAGCTGACATACCCGCCAAGGGTCTACTTGGGTCGTGGGCCCTCGGGGAGGCCTGGCCTAGGTGGCGTTTAGGCCCGAAGGGCGGAGTTCCAAGTGCGGAGTTTGAGGCATTGTGGAGTGAGGAGCGATCAGTGATGGGGGCCGGCGCAGCTCGATTGGCCGCCAAGTGGTTGGGCCGATCCGGTCCGAACGCAAAGAGGATCGAGCTGACATACCCGCCAAGGGTCTACTTGGGTCATGGGCCCCCGGGGAGGCACGGCCTGGGTGGCGTTTAGGCCCGAAGGGCAGAGTTCCAAGTGCGGAGTTTGAGGCATTGTGGAGTGAGGAACGATCAGTGATGGGGGCCGGCGCAGCTCGATTGGCCGCCAAGTGGCTGGGCCGATCCGGTCCGAACGCAAAGAGGATTGAGCTGAAATACCCACCGAGGGTCTACTTGGGTCGTGGGCCCCCGGGGAAGCATGGCCTGGGTGGCGTTTAGGCCCGAAGGGCGGAGTTCCAAGAGCCGAGTTTGAGGCATTCGGGAGTGAGCGGAGATGGGCGCCGACGGAGCTTCGGCCCCACCATGTGGCGGTTCGTGACGGCCTCACTACCTAGACTCCGAGGAGAAGGATAAAAAAAAATTCGGCAAAATATTTAAAATGAAGAAAAAACATTTGGACTCTGAAAATATTTCGAGCAAAAAGTTCCTCGGAAAAAAATTCGAGCGGGCGTGGAAAAATGTTCCCCGTGTGGCACGGCCAAATGTCGGCTGCGCACGCTCACGGAGTAAATAAACTTGAGAGGAAGAGCGAGAAAGGCAAACCCGGCGGAGATCTGCACGAGTCTTTTGGGCCGTGTGTACCGTTGCCCGGTTGGAGCGGGAGCCCGAGAACAAAGTGCCAAGTACGGAGTTTGAGGCTTTCGGGCGCGATCAGCGATGGGGGCCAGCGCAGCTCGATTGGCCTCCAAGTGGCTGGGCCGATCCGGTCCGAACGCAAAGAGGATCGAGCTGACATACCCGCCGAGGGTCTACTTGGGTCGAGGGCCCCCGGGGAGGCCTGGCCTAGGTGGCGTTTAGGCCCGAAGGGCGGAGTTCCAAGTTCGGAGTTTGTGGCATTGTGGAGTGAGGAGCGATCAGTGATGGGGGCCGGCGCAGCTCGATTGGCCGCCAAGTGGCTGGGCCGATCCGGTCCGAACGCAAAGAGGATCGAGCTGACATACTTGCCGAGGGTCTACTTGGGTCGTGGGCCCCCGGGGAGGCCTGGCCTAGGTGGCATTTAGGCCCGAAGGGCAGAGTTCCAAGAGCCAAATTTGAGGCATTCGGGAGTGAGCGGAGACGGGCGCCGGCGGAGCTTCGGCCCCCACCATGTGGCGGTTCGTGACGGCCACACTACCTAGACTCCGAGGAGAAGGAGAAAAAAAAATGGGGAAAAAAATATTTAAAATGAAAAAAAAAATTTGGACTCTGAAAATATTTCGAGCAAAAAGTTCCTCGGAAAAAAATTCGAGCGGGCGTGGAAAATTTTCCCCGTGTGGCACGGCCAAATATCGGCTGCGCACGCTCACGGAGTAAATAAACTTGAGAGGAGGACCGAGAAAGGCAAACCCGGCGGAGATCTGCAGGAGTCTCAAGGCCCGTGTGTACCGTTGCCCGGTTGGAGCGGGAGCCCGAGAACAAAGTGCTAAGTACGGAGTTTGAGGCTTTCGGGCGCTATCAGCGATGGGGGCCAGCGCAGCTCGATTGGCCGCCAAGTGGCTGGGCCGATCCAGTCCGAAAGTAAAGAGGATCGAGCTGACATACCCGCCGAGGGTCTACTTGGGTCGTGGGCCCCCGGGGAGGCCCGGCCTAGGTGGCGTTTAGGCCCGAAGGGCGGACTTCGAAGTTCGGAGTTTGAGGCATTGTGGAGTGAGCAGCGATCAGTGATGGGGGCCGGCGCAGCTCGATTGGCCGCCAAGTGGCTGGGCCGATCCGGTCCGAACGCAAAGAGGATCGAGCTGACATACCCGCCGAGGGTCTACTTGGGTCGTGGGCCCCCGGGGAGGCCTGGCCTGGGTGGCGTTTAGGCCCGAAAGGCGGAGTTCCAAGAGCCAAATTTGAGGCATTCGGGAGTGAGGGGAGATGGGCGCCGGCGGAGCTTCGGCCCCCACCATGTGGCGGTTCGTGAAGGCCACACTACCTAGACTCCGAGGAGAAGGAGGAAAAGAATTGGGGCAAAATATTTAAAAAAAAAAAAAAAAAATTTGGACACTGAAAATATTTCGAGCAAAAAATTCCTCGGAAAAAAATTCGAGCGGGCGTGGAAAAATTTTCCCCGTGTGGCACGGCCAAATATCGGCTGCGCACGCTCACGGAGTAAATAAACTGGAGAGGAGGACCGAGAAAGGCAAACCCGGCGCAGATCTGCAGGAGTCTCAAGGCCCGTGTGTACCGTTGCCCGGTTGGAGCGGGAGCCCGAGAACAAAGTGCTAAGTACGGAGTTTGAGGCTTTCGGGCGCTATCAGCGATGGGGGCCAGCGCAGCTCGATTGGCCGCCAAGTGGCTGGGCCGATCCAGTCCGAAAGCAAAGAGGATCGAGCTGACATACCCGCCGAGGGTCTACTTGGGTCGTGGGCCCCCGGGGAGGCCCGGCCTAGGTGGCGTTTAGGCCCGAAGGGCGGACTTCCAAGTTCGGAGTTTGAGGCATTGTGGAGTGAGCAGCGATCAGTGATGGGGGCCGGCGCAGCTCGATTGGCCGCCAAGTGGCTGGGCCGATCCGGTCCGAACGCAAAGAGGATCGAGCTGACATACCCGCCGAGGGTCTACTTGGGTCGTGGGCCCCCGGGGAGGCCTTGCCTAGGTGGCGTTTAGGCCCGAAGGGCGGAGTTCCAAGTTCGGAGTTTGAGGCATTGTGGAGTGAGGAGCGATCAGTGATGGGGGCCGGCGCAGCTCGATTGGCCGCCAAGTGGCTGGGCCGATCCGGTCCGAACGCAAAGAGGATTGAGCTGAAATACCCACCGAGGGTCTACTTGGATCGTGGGCCCCCGGGGAAGCATGGCCTGGGTGGCGTTTAGGCCCGAAGGGCGGAGTTCCAAGAGCCGAGTTTGAGGCATTCGGGAGTGAGCGGAGATGGGCGCCGACGGAGCTTCGGCCCCACCATGTGGCGGTTCGTGACGGCCTCACTACCTAGACTCCGAGGAGAAGGATAAAAAAAAATTCGGCAAAATATTTAAAATGAAGAAAAAACATTTGGACTCTGAAAATATTTCGAGCAAAAAGTTCCTCGGAAAAAAATTCGAGCGGGCGTGGAAAAATGTTCCCCGTGTGGCACGGCCAAATGTCGGCTGCGCACGCTCACGGAGTAAATAAACTTGAGAGGAGGACCGAGAAAGGCAAACCCGGCGCAGATCTGCACGAGTCTGTTGGGCCGTGTGTACCGTTGCCCGGTTGGAGCGGTAGCCCGAGAACAAAGTGCTAAGTACGGAGTTTGAGGCTTTCGGGCGCTATCAGCGATGGGGGCCGGCGCAGCTCGATTGGCCTCCAAGTGGCTGGGCCGATCCGGTCCGAACGCAAAGAGGATCGAGCTGACATACCCGCCGAGGGTCTACTTGGGTCGAGGGCCCCCGGGGAGGCCTGGCCTAGGTGGCGTTTAGGCCCGAAGGGCGGAGTTCCAAGTTCGGAGTTTGTGGCATTGTGGAGTGAGGAGCGATCAGTGATGGGGGCCGGCGCAGCTCGATTGGCCGCCAAGTGGCTGGGCCGATCCGGTCCGAACGCAAAGAGGATCGAGCTGACATACTTGCCGAGGGTCTACTTGGGTCGTGGGCCCCCGGGGAGGCCTGGCCTAGGTGGCATTTAGGCCCGAAGGGCAGAGTTCCAAGAGCCAAATTTGAGGCATTCGGGAGTGAGCGGAGACGGGCGCCGGCGGAGCTTCGGCCCCCACCATGTGGCGGTTCGTGACGGCCACACTACCTAGACTCCGAGGAGAAGGAGAAAAAAAAATGGGGAAAAAAATATTTAAAATGAAAAAAAAAATTTGGACTCTGAAAATATTTCGAGCAAAAAGTTCCTTAGGAAAAAAATTCGAGCGGGCGTGGAAAATTTTCCCCGTGTGGCACGGCCAAATGTCGGCTGCGCACGCTCACGGAGTAAATAAACTTGAGAGGAGGACCGAGAAAGGCAAACCCGGCGGAGATCTGCAGGAGTCTCAAGGCCCGTGTGTACCGTTGCCCGGTTGGAGCGGGAGCCCGAGAACAAAGTGCTAAGTACGGAGTTTGAGGCTTTCGGGCGCTATCAGCGATGGGGGCCAGCGCAGCTCGATTGGCCGCCAAGTGGCTGGGCCGATCCAGTCCGAAAGCAAAGAGGATCGAGCTGACATACCCGCCGAGGGTCTACTTGGGTCGTGGGCCCCCGGGGAGGCCCGGCCTAGGTGGCGTTTAGGCCCGAAGGGCGGACTTCGAAGTTCGGAGTTTGAGGCATTGTGGAGTGAGCAGCGATCAGTGATGGGGGCCGGCGCAGCTCGATTGGCCGCCAAGTGGCTGGGCCGATCCGGTCCGAACGCAAAGAGGATCGAGCTGACATACCCGCCGAGGGTCTACTTGGGTCGTGGGCCCCCGGGGAGGCCTGGCCTGGGTGGCGTTTAGGCCCGAAAGGCGGAGTTCCAAGAGCCAAATTTGAGGCATTCGGGAGTGAGGGGAGATGGGCGCCGGCGGAGCTTCGGCCCCCACCATGTGGCGGTTCGTGAAGGCCACACTACCTAGACTCCGAGGAGAACGAGAAAAAAAATTGGGGCAAAATATTAAAAAAAAAAAAAAAAATTTGGACTCTGAAAATATTTCGAGCAAAAAATTCCTCGGAAAAAAATTCGAGCGGGCGTGGAAAATTTTCCCCGTGTGGCACGGCCAAATATCGGCTGCGCACGCTCACGGAGTAAATAAACTTGAGAGGAGGACCGAGAAAGGCAAACCCGGCGGAGATCTGCAGGAGTCTCAAGGCCCGTGTGTACCGTTGCCCGGTTGGAGCGGGAGCCCGAGAACAAAGTGCTAAGTACGGAGTTTGAGGCTTTCGGGCGCTATCAGCGATGGGGGCCAGCGCAGCTCGATTGGCCGCCAAGTGGCTGGGCCGATCCAGTCCGAAAGCAAAGAGGATCGAGCTGACATACCCGCCGAGGGTCTACTTGGGTCGTGGGCCCCCGGGGAGGCCCGGCCTAGGTGGCGTTTAGGCCCGAAGGGCGGACTTCCAAGTTCGGAGTTTGAGGCATTGTGGAGTGAGCAGCGATCAGTGATGGGGGCCGGCGCAGCTCGATTGGCCGCCAAGTGGCTGGGCCGATCCGGTCCGAACGCAAAGAGGATCGAGCTGACATACCCGCCGAGGGTCTACTTGGGTCGTGGGCCCCCGGGGAGGCCTGGCCTAGGTGGCGTTTAGGCCCGAAGGGCGGAGTTCCAAGAGCCAAATTTGAGGCATTCGGGAGTGAGGGGAGATGGGCGCCGGCGGAGCTTCAGCCCCCACCATGTGGCGGTTCGTGAAGGCCACACTACCTAGACTCCGAGGAGAACGAGAAAAAAAATTGGGGCAAAATATTAAAAAAAAAAAAAAAAAATGTGGACAAAATATTTCGAGCAAAAAATTCCTCGGAAAAAAATTCGAGCGGGCGTGGAAAAATTTTCAACGTGTGGCACGGCCAAATATCGGCTGCGCACGCTAACGGGGTAAATAAACTTGAGAGGAGGACCGAGAAAGGCAAACCCGGCGCAGATCTGCACGAGTCTGTTGGGCCGTGTGTACCGTTGCCCGGTTGGAGCGGGAGCCCGAGAACAAAGTGCTAAGTACGGAGTCTGAGGCTTTCGGCCGCTATCAGCGATGGGGGCCAGCGCAGCTCGATTGGCCGCCAAGTGGCTGGGCCGATCCAGTCCGAAAGCAAAGAGGATCAAGCTGACATACCCGCCGAGGGTCTACTTGGGTCGTGGGCCCCCGGGGAGGCCCGGCCTAGGTGGCGTTTAGGCCCGAAGGCGAATTCCCGAACGCAAAGAGGATCGAGCTGACATACCCGCCGAGGGTCTACTTGGGTCGTGGGCCCCCGGGGAGGCCCGGCCTAGGTGGCGTTTAGGCCCGAAGGGCGGACTTCCAAGTTCGGAGTTTGAGGCATTGTGGAGTGAGCAGCGATCAGTGATGGGGGCCGGCGCAGCTCGATTGGCCGCCAAGTGGCTGGGCCGATCCGGTCCGAACGCAAAGAGGATCGAGCTGACATACCCGCCGAGGGTCTACTTGGGTCGTGGGCACCCGGGGAGGCCTGGCCTGGGTGGCGTTTAGGCCCGAAAGGCGGAGTTCCAAGAGCCAAATTTGAGGCATTCGGGAGTGAGGGGAGATGGGCGCCGGCGGAGCTTCGGCCCCCACCATGTGGCGGTTCGTGAAGGCCACACTACCTAGACTCCGAGGAGAACGAGAAAAAAAATTGGGGCAAAATATTTAAAAAAAAAAAAAAAAATGTGGACAAAATATTTCGAGCAAAAAATTCCTCGGAAAAAAATTCGAGCGGGCGTGGAAAAATTTTCCCCGTGTGGCACGGCCAAATATCGGCTGCGCACGCTAACGGGGTAAATAAACTTGAGAGGAGGACCGAGAAAGGCAAACCCGGCGCAGATCTGCACGAGTCTGTTGGGCCGTGTGTACCGTTGCCCGGTTGGAGCGGGAGCCCGAGAACAAAGTGCTAAGTACGGAGTCTGAGGCTTTCGGCCGCTATCAGCGATGGGGGCCAGCGCAGCTCGATTGGCCGCCAAGTGGCTGGGCCGATCCAGTCCGAAAGCAAAGAGGATCAAGCTGACATACCCGCCGAGGGTCTACTTGGGTCATGGGCCCCCGGGGAGGCCTGGCCTAGGTGGCGTTTAGGCCCGAAGGGCGAAATTCCAAGTGCGGAGTTTGAGGCATTGTGGAGTGAGGAGCGATCAGTGATTGGGGGCGGCGCATCTCGATTGGCCGCCAAGTGGCTGGGCCGATCCGGTCCGAACGCAAAGAGGATCGAGCTGACATACCCGCCGAGGGTCTACTTGGGTCGTGGGCCCCCGGGGAGGCCCGGCCTAGGTGGCGTTTAGGCCCGAAGGGCGGACTTCCAAGTTCGGAGTTTGAGGCATTGTGGAGTGAGCAGCGATCAGTGATGGGGGCCGGCGCAGCTCGATTGGCCGCCAAGTGGCTGGGCCGATCCGGTCCGAACGCAAAGAGGATCGAGCTGACATACCCGCCGAGGGTCTACTTGGGTCGTGGGCCCCCGGGGAGGCCTGGCCTGGGTGGCGTTTAGGCCCGAAAGGCGGAGTTCCAAGAGCCAAATTTGAGGCATTCGGGAGTGAGGGGAGATGGGCGCCGGCGGAGCTTCGGCCCCCACCATGTGGCGGTTCGTGAAGGCCACACTACCTAGACTCCGAGGAGAAGGAGAAAAAAAAATTGGGGCAAAATATTAAAAAAAAAAAAAAATAAAATTTGGACACAAAATATTTCGAGCAAAAAATTCCTCGGAAAAAAATTCGAGCGGGCGTGGAAAAATTTTCCCCGTGTGGCACGGCCAAATATCGGCTGCGCACGCTCACGGGGTAAATAAACTTGAGAGGAGGACCGAGAAAGGCAAACCCGGCGCAGATCTGCACGAGTCTGTTGGGCCGTGTGTTCCGTTGCCCGGTTGGAGCGGTAGCCCGAGAACAAAGTGCTAAGTACGGAGTTTGAGGCTTTCGGGCGCGATCAGCGATGGGGGCCAGCGCAGCTCGATTGGCCGCCATGTGGCTGGGCCGATCCGGTCCGAACGCAAAGAGGATCGAGCTGACATACCCGCCGAGGGTCTACTTGGGTCGTGGGCCCCCGGGGAGGCCCGGCCTAGGTGGCGTTTAGGCCCGAAGGGCGGACTTCCAAGTTCGGAGTTTGAGGCATTGTGGAGTGAGCAGCGATCAGTGATGGGGGCCGGCGCAGCTCGATTGGCCGCCAAGTGGCTGGGCCGATCCGGTCCGAACGCAGAGAGGATCGAGCTGACATACCCGCCGAGGGTCTAGTTGGGTCGTGGGCCCCCAGGGAGGCGCGGCCTGGGTGGCGTTTAGGCCCGAAGGGCGGAGTTCCAAGTGCGGAGTTTGAGGCATTGTGGAGTGAGCAGCGATCAGCGATGGGGGCCGGCGCAGCTCGATTGGCCGCCAAGTGGCTGGGCCGATCCGGTCCGAACGCAAAGAGGATCGAGCTGACATACCCGCCGAGGGTCTACTTGGGTCGTGGGCCCCCGGGGAGGCCTGGCCTGGGTGGCGTTTAGGCCCGAAAGGCGGAGTTCCAAGAGCCAAATTTGAGGCATTCGGGAGTGAGGGGAGATGGGCGCCGGCGGAGCTTCGGCCCCCACCATGTGGCGGTTCGTGAAGGCCACACTACCTAGACTCCGAGGAGAACGAGAAAAAAAATTGGGGCAAAATATTAAAAAAAAAAAAAAAAAATTTGGACTCTGAAAATATTTCGAGCAAAAAATTCCTCGGAAAAAAATTCGAGCGGGCGTGGAAAATTTTCCCCGTGTGGCACGGCCAAATATCGGCTGCGCACGCTCACGGAGTAAATAAACTTGAGAGGAGGACCGAGAAAGGCAAACCCGGCGCAGATCTGCAGGAGTCTGTTGGCCCGTGTGTACCGTTGCCCGGTTGGAGCGGGAGCCCGAGAACAAAGTGCTAAGTACGGAGTTTGAGGCTTTCGGGCGCTATCAGCGATGGGGGCCAGCGCAGCTCGATTGGCCGCCAAGTGGCTGGGCCGATCCAGTCCGAAAGCAAAGAGGATCGAGCTGACATACCCGCCGAGGGTCTACTTGGGTCGTGGGCCCCCGGGGAGGCCCGGCCTAGGTGGCGTTTAGGCCCGAAGGGCGGACTTCCAAGTTCGGAGTTTGAGGCATTGTGGAGTGAGCAGCGATCAGTGATGGGGGCCGGCGCAGCTCGATTGGCCGCCAAGTGGCTGGGCCGATCCGGTCCGAACGCAAAGAGGATCGAGCTGACATACCCGCCGAGGGTCTACTTGGGTCGTGGGCCCCCGGGGAGGCCTGGCCTAGGTGGCGTTTAGGCCCGAAGGGCGGAGTTCCAAGAGCCAAATTTGAGGCATTCGGGAGTGAGGGGAGATGGGCGCCGGCGGAGCTTCGGCCCCCACCATGTGGCGGTTCGTGAAGGCCACACTACCTAGACTCCGAGGAGAACGAGAAAAAAAATTGGGGCAAAATATTTAAAAAAAAAAAAAAAAATGTGGACAAAATATTTCGAGCAAAAAATTCCTCGGAAAAAAATTCGAGCGGGCGTGGAAAAATTTTCAACGTGTGGCACGGCCAAATATCGGCTGCGCACGCTAACGGGGTAAATAAACTTGAGAGGAGGACCGAGAAAGGCAAACCCGGCGCAGATCTGCACGAGTCTGTTGGGCCGTGTGTACCGTTGCCCGGTTGGAGCGGGAGCCCGAGAACAAAGTGCTAAGTACGGAGTCTGAGGCTTTCGGCCGCTATCAGCGATGGGGGCCAGCGCAGCTCGATTGGCCGCCAAGTGGCTGGGCCGATCCAGTCCGAACGCAAAGAGGATCGAGCTGACATACCCGCCGAGGGTCTACTTGGGTCGTGGGCCCCCGGGGAGGCCTGGCCTAGGTGGCGTTTAGGCCCGAAGGGCGGACTTCCAAGTTCGGAGTTTGAGGCATTGTGGAGTGAGCAGCGATCAGTGATGGGGGCCGGCGCAGCTCGATTGGCCGCCAAGTGGCTGGGCCGATCCGGTCCGAACGCAAAGAGGATCGAGCTGACATACCCGCCGAGGGTCTACTTGGGTCGTGGGCCCCCGGGGAGGCCTGGCCTGGGTGGCGTTTAGGCCCGAAAGGCGGAGTTCCAAGAGCCAAATTTGAGGCATTCGGGAGTGAGGGGAGATGGGCGCCGGCGGAGCTTCGGCCCCCACCATGTGGCGGTTCGTGAAGGCCACACTACCTAGACTCCGAGGAGAACGAGAAAAAAAATTGGGGCAAAATATTTAAAAAAAAAAAAAAAAATGTGGACAAAATATTTCGAGCAAAAAATTCCTCGGAAAAAAATTCGAGCGGGCGTGGAAAAATTTTCCCCGTGTGGCACGGCCAAATATCGGCTGCGCACGCTAACGGGGTAAATAAACTTGAGAGGAGGACCGAGAAAGGCAAACCCGGCGCAGATCTGCACGAGTCTGTTGGGCCGTGTGTACCGTTGCCCGGTTGGAGCGGGAGCCCGAGAACAAAGTGCTAAGTACGGAGTCTGAGGCTTTCGGCCGCTATCAGCGATGGGGGCCAGCGCAGCTCGATTGGCCGCCAAGTGGCTGGGCCGATCCAGTCCGAAAGCAAAGAGGATCAAGCTGACATACCCGCCGAGGGTCTACTTGGGTCATGGGCCCCCGGGGAGGCCTGGCCTAGGTGGCGTTTAGGCCCGAAGGGCGAAGTTCCAAGTTCGGAGTTTGAGGCATTGTGGAGTGAGGAGCGATCAGTGATTGGGGGCGGCGCAGCTCGATTGGCCGCCAAGTGGCTGGGCCGATCCGGTCCGAACGCAAAGAGGATCGAGCTGACATACCCGCCGAGGGTCTACTTGGGTCGTGGGCCCCCGGGGAGGCCTGGCCTAGGTGGCGTTTAGGCCCGAAGGGCGGAGTTCCAAGTTCGGAGTTTGAGGCATTGTGGAGTGAGCAGCGATCAGTGATGGGGGCCGGCGCAGCTCGATTGGCCGCCAAGTGGCTGGGCCGATCCGGTCCGAACGCAAAGAGGATCGAGCTGACATACCCGCCGAGGGTCTACTTGGGTCGTGGGCCCCCGGGGAGGCCTGGCCTGGGTGGCGTTTAGGCCCGAAAGGCGGAGTTCCAAGAGCCAAATTTGAGGCATTCGGGAGTGAGGGGAGATGGGCGCCGGCGGAGCTTCGGCCCCCACCATGTGGCGGTTCGTGAAGGCCACACTACCTAGACTCCGAGGAGAAGGAGAAAAAAAAATTGGGGCAAAATATTAAAAAAAAATAAAAATAAAATTTGGACAAAATATTTCGAGCAAAAAATTCCTCGGAAAAAAATTCGAGCGGGCGTGGAAAAATTTTCCCCGTGTGGCACGGCCAAATATCGGCTGCGCACGCTCACGGGGTAAATAAACTTGAGAGGAGGACCGAGAAAGGCAAACCCGGCGCAGATCTGCACGAGTCTGTTGGGCCGTGTGTTCCGTTGCCCGGTTGGAGCGGTAGCCCGAGAACGAAGTGCTAAGTACGGAGTTTGAGGCTTTCGGGCGCGATCAGCGATGGGGGCCAGCGCAGCTCGATTGGCCGCCATGTGGCTGGGCCGATCCGGTCCGAACGCAAAGAGGATCGAGCTGACATACCCGCCGAGGGTCTACTTGGGTCGTGGGCCCCCGGGGAGGCCCGGCCTAGGTGGCGTTTAGGCCCGAAGGGCGGACTTCCAAGTTCGGAGTTTGAGGCATTGTGGAGTGAGCAGCGATCAGTGATGGGGGCCGGCGCAGCTCGATTGGCCGCCAAGTGGCTGGGCCGATCCGGTCCGAACGCAGAGAGGATCGAGCTGACATACCCGCCGAGGGTCTAGTTGGGTCGTGGGCCCCCAGGGAGGCGCGGCCTGGGTGGCGTTTAGGCCCGAAGGGCGGAGTTCCAAGTGCGGAGTTTGAGGCATTGTGGAGTGAGCAGCGATCAGCGATGGGGGCCGGCGCAGCTCGATTGGCCGCCAAGCTGCTGGGCCGATCCGGTCCGAACGCAAAGAGGATCGAGCTGACATACCCGCCGAGGGTCTACTTGGGTCGTGGGCTCCCGGGGAGGCCTGGCCTGGGTGGCGTTTAGGCCCGAAAGGTGGAGTTCCAAGAGCCAAATTTGAGGCATTCGGGAGTGAGGCGAGATGGGCGCCGGCGGAGCTTCGGCCCCCACCATGTGGCGGTTCGTGAAGGCCATACTACCTAGACTCCGAGGAGAAAAAAAATTGGGGCAAAATATAAAAAAAATTAAAAAAAATTTGGACTCTGAAAATATTTCGAGCAAAAAATTCCTCGGAAAAAAATTCGAGCGGGCGTGGAAAAATTTTCCCGGTGTGGCACAGCCAAATATCGGCTGCGCACGCTCACGGAGTAAATAAACTTGAGAGGAGGACCGAGAAAGGCAAACCCGGCGCAGATCTGCAGGAGTCTCAAGGCCCGTGTGTACCGTTGCCCGGTTGGAGCGGGAGCCCGAGAACAAAGTGCTCAGTACGGAGTTTGAGGCTTTCTGGCGCTATCAGCGATGGGGGCCAGCGCAGCTCGATTGGCCGCCAAGTGGCTGGGCCGATCCAGTCCGAAAGCAAAGAGGATCGAGCGTGACATACCCGCCGAGAGTCTACTTGGGTCGTGGGCCCCCGGGGAGGCCCGGCCTAGGTGGCGTTTAGGCCCGAAGGGCGGACTTCCAAGTTCGGAGTTTGAGGCATTGTGGAGTGAGCAGCGATCAGTGATGGGGGCCGGCGCAGCTCGATTTGCCGCCAAGTGGCTGCGCCGATCCGGTCCGAACGCAAAGAGGATCGAGCTGACATACCCGCCGAGGGTCTACTTGGGTCGTGGGCCCTCGGGGAGGCCTGGCCTAGGTGGCGTTTAGGCCCGAAGGGCGGAGTTCCAAGTGCGGAGTTTGAGGCATTGTGGAGTGAGGAGCGATCAGTGATGGGGGCCGGCGCAGCTCGATGGGCCGCCAAGTGGCTGGGCCGATCCGGTCCGAACGCAAAGAGGATCGAGCTGACATACCCTCCGAGGGTCTACTTGGGTCGTGGGCTCCCGGGGAGGCCTGGCCTGGGTGGCGTTTAGGCCCGAAAGGTAGAGTTCCAAGTGCGGAGTTTGAGGCATTGTGGAGTGAGGAGCGATCAGTGATTGGGGGCGGCGCAGCTCGATTGGCCGCCAAGTGGCTGGGCCGATCCGGTCCGAACGCAAAGAGGATCGAGCTGACATACCCGCCGAGGGTCTAGTTGGGTCGTGGGCCCCCAGGGAGGCGCGGCCTGGGTGGCGTTTAGGCCCGAAGGGCGGAGTTCCAAGTGCGGAGTTTGAGGCATTGTGGAGTGAGCAGCGATCAGCGATGGGGGCCGGCGCAGCTCGATTGGCCGCCAAGCTGCTGGGCCGATCCGGTCCGAACGCAAAGAGGATCGAGCTGACATACCCTCCGAGGGTCTACTTGGGTCGTGGGCTCCCGGGGAGGCCTGGCCTGGGTGGCGTTTAGGCCCGAAAGGTAGAGTTCCAAGAGCCAAATTTGAGGCATTCGGGAGTGAGGGGAGATGGGCGCCGGCGGAGCTTCGGCCCCCACCATGTGGCGGTTCGTGAAGGCCACACTACCTAGACTCCGAGGAGAACGAGAAAAAAAATTGGGGCAAAATATTAAAAAAAAAAAAAAAAAATTTGGACTCTGAAAATATTTCGAGCAAAAAGTTCCTCGGAAAAAAATTCGAGCGGGCGTGGAAAAATTTTCCCCGTGTGGCACGGCCAAATATCGGCTGCGCACGCTCACGGGGTAAATAAACTTGAGAGGAGGACCGAGAAAGGCAAACCCGGCGCAGATCTGCACGAGTCTGTTGGGCCGTGTGTACCGTTGCCCGGTTGGAGCGGTAGCCCGAGAACAAAGTGCTAAGTACGGAGTTTGAGGCTTTCGGGCGCTATCAGCGATGGGGGCCAGCGCAGCTCGATTGGCCGCCAAGTGGCTGGGCCGATCCAGTCCGAAAGCAAAGAGGATCGAGCTGACATACCCGCCGAGGGTCTACTTGGGTCGTGGGCCCCCGGGGAGGCCCGGCCTAGGTGGCGTTTAGGCCCGAAGGGCGGACTTCCAAGTTCGGAGTTTGAGGCATTGTGGAGTGAGCAGCGATCAGTGATGGGGGCCGGCGCAGCTCGATTGGCCGCCAAGTGGCTGGGCCGATCCGGTCCGAACGCAAAGAGGATCGAGCTGACATACCCGCCGAGGGTCTACTTGGGTCGTGGGCCCCCGGGGAGGCCTGGCCTAGGTGGCGTTTAGGCCCGAAGGGCGGAGTTCCAAGTGCGGAGTTTGAGGCATTGTGGAGTGAGGAGCGATCAGTGATGGGGGCCGGCGCAGCTCGATTGGCCGCCAAGTGGCTGGGCCGATCCGGTCCGAACGCAAAGAGGATCGAGCTGACATACCCGCCGAGGGTCTACTTGGGTCGTGGGCCCCCGGGGAGGCCTGGCCTAGGTGGCGTTTAGGCCCGAAGGGCGGAGTTCCAAGTGCGGAGTTTGAGGCGTTGTGGAGTGAGGAGCGATCAGTGATTGGGGCCGGCGCAGCTCGATTGGCCGCCAAGTGGCTGGGCCGATCCGGTCCGAACGCAAAGAGGATCGAGCTGACATACCCGCCGAGGGTCTACTTGGGTCGTGGGCCCCGGGGAGGCCTGGCCTAGGTGGCGTTTAGGCCCGAAGGGCGGAGTTCCAAGTTCGGAGTTTGAGGCATTGTGGAGTGAGGAGCGATCAGTGATGGGGGCCGGCGCAGCTCGATTGGCCGCCAAGTGGCTGGGCCGATCCGGTCCGAACGCAAAGAGGATCGAGCTGACATACCCGCCGAGGGTCTACTTGGGTCGTGGGCCCCAGGGGAGGCCCGGCCTGGGTGGCGTTTAGGCCCGAAGGGCAGAGTTCCAAGAGCCAAATTTGAGGCATTCGGGAGTGAGGGGAGATGGGCGCCGGCGGAGCTTCGGCCCCCACCATGTGGCGGTTCGTGAAAATATTTAAAATGAAAAAAATTTGGACTCTGAAAATATTTAAAATTTTCCCCGTGTGGCACGGCCAAATATCGGCTGCGCACGCTCACGGAGTAAATAAACTTGAGAGGAGGACCGAGAAAGGCAAACCCGGCGGAGATGTGCAGGAGTCTCAAGGCCCGTGTGTACCGTTGCCCGGTTGGAGCGGGAGCCCGAGAACAAAGTGCTAAGTACGGAGTTTGAGGCTTTCGGGCGCGATCAGCGATGGAGTTTGAGGCATTGTGGAGTGAGGAGCGATCAGTGATTGGGGCCGGCGCAGCTCGATTGGCCGCCAAGTGGCTGGGCCGATCCGGTCCGAACGCAAAGAGGATCGAGCTGACATACCCGCCGAGGGTCTACTTGGGTCGTGGGCTCCCGGGGAGGCCTGGCCTGGGTGGCGTTTAGGCCCGAAAGGTGGAGTTCCAAGTGCGGAGTTTGAGGCATTGTGGAGTGAGCAGCGATCAGCGATGGGGGCCGGCGCAGCTCGATTGGCCGCCAAGCGGCTGGGCCGATCCGGTCCGAACGCAAAGAGGATCGAGCTGACATACCCGCCGAGGGTCTACTTGGGTCGTGGGCTCCCGGGGAGGCCTGGCCTGGGTGGCGTTTAGGCCCGAAAGGTGGAGTTCCAAGAGCCAAATTTGAGGCATTCGGGAGTGAGGCGAGATGGGCGCCGGCGGAGCTTCGGCCCCCACCATGTGGCGGTTCGTGAAGGCCATACTACCTAGACTCCGAGGAGAAAAAAAATTGGGGCAAAATATAAAAAAAATTAAAAAAAATTTGGACTCTGAAAATATTTCGAGCAAAAAATTCCTCGGAAAAAAATTCGAGCAGGCGTGGAAAAATTTTACCGGTGTGGCACGGCCAAATATCGGCTGCGCACGCTCACGGAGTAAATAAACTTGCGAGGAGGACCGAGAAAGGCAAACCCGGCGCAGATCTGCAGGAGTCTCAAGGCCCGTGTGTACCGTTGCCCGGTTGGAGCGGGAGCCCGAGAACAAAGTGCTCAGTACGGAGTTTGAGGCTTTCTGGCGCTATCAGCGATGGGGGCCAGCGCAGCTCGATTGGCCGCCAAGTGGCTGGGCCGATCCAGTCCGAAAGCAAAGAGGATCGAGCGTGACATACCCGCCGAGAGTCTACTTGGGTCGTGGGCCCCCGGGGAGGCCCGGCCTAGGTGGCGTTTAGGCCCGAAGGGCGGACTTCCAAGTTCGGAGTTTGAGGCATTGTGGAGTGAGCAGCGATCAGTGATGGGGGCCGGCGCAGCTCGATTTGCCGCCAAGTGGCTGCGCCGATCCGGTCCGAACGCAAAGAGGATCGAGCTGACATACCCGCCGAGGGTCTACTTGGGTCGTGGGCCCTCGGGGAGGCCTGGCCTAGGTGGCGTTTAGGCCCGAAGGGCGGAGTTCCAAGTGCGGAGTTTGAGGCATTGTGGAGTGAGGAGCGATCAGTGATGGGGGCCGGCGCAGCTCGATGGCTGGGCCGATCCGGCCCGAACGCAAAGAGGATCGATAGGTGGCGTTTAGGCCTGAAGGGCGGAGTTCCAAGTGCGGAGTTTGAGGCATTGTGGAGTTAGGAACGATCAGTGATGGGGGCCGGCGCAGCTCGATTGGCCGCCAAGTGGCTGGGCCGATCCGGTCCGAACGCAAAGAGGATCGAGCTGACATACTTGCCGAGGGTCTACTTGGGTCGTGGGCACCCGGGGAGGCCTGGCCTAGGTGGCGTTTAGGCCCGAAGGGCGGAGTTCCAAGTGCGGAGTTTGAGGCGTTGTGGAGTGAGGAGCGATCAGTGATGGGGGCCGGCGCAGCTCGATTGGCCGCCAAGTGGCTGGGCCGATCCGGTCCGAACGCAAAGAGGATCGAGCTGACGTACTTGCCGAGGGTCTACTTGGGTCGTGGGCCCCCGGGGAGGCCTGGCCTAGGTGGCGTTTAGGCCCGAAGGGCAGAGTTCCAAGAGCCAAATTTGAGGCATTCGGGAGTGAGCGGAGATGGGCGCCGGCGGAGCTTCGGCCCCCACCATGTGGCGGTTCGTGACGGCCACACTACCTAGACTCCAAGGAGGAGAAAAAAAATTGGGGCAAAATATTTAAAATGAAAAAAAAAATTTGGACTCTGAAAATATTTCGAGCAAAAAGTACCTCGGAAAGAAATTCGAGCGAGCGTGGAAAAATTTTCCCCGTGTGGCACGGCCAAATATCGGCTGCGCACGCTCACGGAGTAAATAAACTTGAGAGGAGGACCGAGAAAGGCAAACCCGGCGCAGATCTGCACGAGTCTCAAGGCCCGTGTGTACCGTTGCCCGGTTGGAGCGGGAGCCCGAGAACAAAGTGCTAAGTAGGGAGTTTGAGGCTTTCTGGCGCGATCAGCGATGGGGGCCGGCGCAGCTCGATTGGCCGCCAAGTGGCTGGGCCGATCCGGTCCGAACGCAAAGAGGATCGAGCTGACATACCCGCCGAGGGTCTACTTGGGTCGTGGGCCCCCGGGGAGGCCTGGCCTAGGTGGCGTTTAGGCCCGAAGGGCGGAGTTCCAAGTTCGGAGTTTGAGGCATTGTGGAGTGAGGAGCGATCAGTGATGGGGGCCGGCGCAGCTCGATTGGCCGCCAAGTGGCTGGGCCGATCCGGTCCGAACGCAAAGAGGATCGAGCTGACATACCCGCCGAGGGTCTACTTGGGTCGTGGGCCCCCGGGGAGGCCTGGCCTAGGTGGCGTTTAGGCCCGAAGGGCGGAGTTCCAAGTGCGGAGTTTGAGGCATTGTGGAGTGAGGAGCGATCAGTGATTGGGGCCGGCGCAGTTCGATTGGCTGCCAAATGGCTGGGCCGATCCGGTCCGAACGCAAAGAGGATCGAGCTGACATACCCGCCGAGGGTCTACTTGGGTCGTTGGCCCCCGGGGAGGCCTGGCCTAGGTGGCGTTTAGGCCCGAAGGGCGGAGTTCCAAGTGCGGAGTTTGAGGCGTTGTGGAGTGAGGTGCGATCAGTGATTGGGGCCGGCGCAGCTCGATTGGCCGCCAAGTGGCTGGGCCGATCCGGTCCGAACGCAAAGAGGATCGAGCTGACATACCCGCCGAGGGTCTACTTGAGTCGTGGGCCCCCGAGGAGGCCTGGCCTAGGTGGCGTTTAGGCCCGAAGGGCGGAGTTCCAAGTTCGGAGTTTGAGGCATTGTGGAGTGAGGAGCGATCAGTGATGGGGGCCGGCGCAGCTCGATTGGCCGCCAAGTGGCTGGGCCGATCCGGTCCGAACGCAAAGAGGATCGAGCTGACATACCCGCCGAGGGTCTACTTGGGTCATGGGCCCCAGGGGAGGCCCGGCCTGGGTGGCGTTTAGGCCCGAAGGGCAGAGTTCCAAGTGCGGAGTTTGAGGCATTGTGGAGTGAGGAGCGATCAGTGATTGGGGGCGGCGCAGCTCGATTGGCCGCCAAGTGGCTGGGCCGATCCGGTCCGAACGCAAAGAGGATCGAGCTGACATACCCGCCGAGGGTCTACTTGGGTCGTGGGCCCCCGGGGAGGCCTGGCCTAGGTGGCGTTTAGGCCCGAAGGGCAGAGTTCCAAGAGCCAAATTTGAGGCATTCGGGAGTGAGGGGAGATGGGCGCCGGCGGAGCTTCGGCCCCCACCATGTGGCGGTTCGTGAAGGCCACACTACCTAGACTCCGAGGAGAAGGAGAAAAAAAATTGGGGCAAAATATTTAAAATGAAAAAAAAATTTGGACTCTGAAAATATTTCGAGCAAAAAGTTCCTCGGAAAAAAATTCGACCAAGCGTGGAAAAATTTTCCCCGTGTGGCACGGCCAAATATCGGCTGCGCACGCTCACGGAGTAAATAAACTTGAGAGGAGGACCGAGAAAGGCAAACCCGGCGGAGATCTGCAGGAGTCTCAAGGCCCGTGTGTACCGTTGCCCGGATGGAGCGGGAGCCCGAGAACAAAGTGCTAAGTAGGGAGTTTGAGGCTTTCTGGCGCGATCAGCGATGGGGGCCGGCGCAGCTCGATTGGCCGCCAAGTGGCTGGGCCGATCCGGTCCGAACGCAAAGAGGATCGAGCTGACATACCCGCCGAGGGTCTACTTGGGTCGTGGGCCCCCGGGGAGGCCCGGCCTAGGTGGCGTTTAGGCCCGAAGGGCGGAGTTCCAAGTTCGGAGTTTGAGGCATTGTGGAGTGAGGAGCGATCAGTGATGGGGGCCGGCGCAGCTCGATTGGCCGCCAAGTGGCTGGGCCGATCCGGTCCGAACGCAAAGAGGATCGAGCTGACATACCCGCCGAGGGTCTACTTGGGTCATGGGCCCCCGGGGAGGCCCGGCCTGGGTGGCGTTTAGGCCCGAAGGGCAGAGTTCCAAGTGCGGAGTTTGAGGCATTGTGGAGTGAGGAGCGATCAGTGATTGGGGCCGGCGCAGCTCGATTGGCTGCCAAGTGGCTGGGCCGATCCGGTCCGAACGCAAAGAGGATCGAGCTGACATACCCGCCGAGGGTCTACTTGGGTCGTGGGCCCCCGGGGAGGCCTGGCCTAGGTGGCGTTTAGGCCCGAAGGGCAGAGTTCCAAGTGCGGAGTTTGAGGCATTGTGGAGTGAGGAGCGATCAGTGATTGGGGGCGGCGCAGCTCGATTGGCCGCCAAGTGGCTGGGCCGATCCGGTCCGAACGCAAAGAGGATCGAGCTGACATACCCGCCGAGGGTCTACTTGGGTCATGGGCCCCCGGGGAGGCCTGGCCTAGGTGGCGTTTAGGCCCGAAGGGCAGAGTTCCAAGAGCCAAATTTGAGGCATTCGGGAGTGAGGGGAGATGGGCGCCGGCGGAGCTTCGGCCCCCACCATGTGGCGGTTCGTGAAGGCCACACTACCTAGACTCCGAGGAGAAGGAGAAAAAAAATTGGGGCAAAATATTTAAAATGAAAAAAAAATTTGGACTCAAAATATTTCGAGCAAAAAGTTCCTCGGAAACAAATTCGAGCGGGCGTGGAAAAATTTTCCCCGTGTTGCACGGCCAAATATCGGCTGCGCACGCTCACGGGGTAAATAAACTTGAGAGGAGGACCGAGAAAGGCAAACCCGGCGCAGATCTGCACGAGTCTGTTGGGCCGTGTGTACCGTTGCCCGGTTGGAGCGGTAGCCCGAGAACAAAGTGCTAAGTAGGGAGTTTGAGGCTTTCTGGCGCGAACAGCGATGGGGGCCGGCGCAGCTCGATTGGCCGCCAAGTGGCTGGGCCGATCCAGTCCGAACGCAAAGAGGATCGAGCTGACATACCCACCGAGGGTCTACTTGGGTCGTGGGCCCCCGGGGAGGCCTGGCCTAGGTGGCGTTTAGGCCCGAAGGGCGGAGTTCCAAGTGCGGAGTTTGAGGCATTGTGGAGTGAGGAGCGATCAGTGATTGGGGGCAGCGCATCTCGATTGGCCGCCAAGTGGCTGGGCCGATCCGGTCCGAACGCAAAGAGGATCGAGCTGACATACCCGCCGAGGGTCTACTTGGGTCGTGGGCCCCCGGGGAGGCCTGGCCTAGGTGGCGTTTAGGCCCGAAGGGCGGAGTTCCAAGTTCGGAGTTTGAGGCATTGTGGAGTGAGGAGCGATCAGTGATGGGGGCCGGCGCAGCTCGATTGGCCGCCAAGTGGCTGGGCCGATCCGGTCCGAACGCAAAGAGGATCGAGCTGACATACCCGCCGAGGGTCTACTTGGGTCATGGGCCCCAGGGGAGGCCCGGCCTGGGTGGCGTTTAGGCCCGAAGGGCAGAGTTCCAAGTGCGGAGTTTGAGGCATTGTGGAGTGAGGAGCGATCAGTGATTGGGGGCGGCGCAGCTCGATTGGCCGCCAAGTGGCTGGGCCGATCCGGTCCGAACGCAAAGAGGATCGAGCTGACATACCCGCCGAGGGTCTACTTGGGTCGTGGGCCCCCGGGGAGGCCTGGCCTAGGTGGCGTTTAGGCCCGAAGGGCAGAGTTCCAAGAGCCAACTTTGAGGCATTCGGGAGTGAGGGGAGATGGGCGCCGGCGGAGCTTCGGCCCCCACCATGTGGCGGTTCGTGAAGGCCACACTACCTAGACTCCGAGGAGAAGGAGAAAAAAAATTGGGGCAAAATATTTAAAATGAAAAAAAAATTTGGACTCTGAAAATATTTCGAGCAAAAAGTTCCTCGGAAAAAAATTCGACCAAGCGTGGAAAAATTTTCCCCGTGTGGCACGGCCAAATATCGGCTGCGCACGCTCACGGAGTAAATAAACTTGAGAGGAGGACCGAGAAAGGCAAACCCGGCGGAGATCTGCAGGAGTCTCAAGGCCCGTGTGTACCGTTGCCCGGTTGGAGCGGGAGCCCGAGAACAAAGTGCTAAGTAGGGAGTTTGAGGCTTTCTGGCGCGATCAGCGATGGGGGCCGGCGCAGCTCGATTGGCCGCCAAGTGGCTGGGCCGATCCAGTCCGAACGCAAAGAGGATCGAGCTGACATACCCGCCGAGGGTCTACTTGGGTCGTGGGCCCCCGGGGAGGCCTGGCCTAGGTGGCGTTTAGGCCCGAAGGGCGGAGTTCCAAGTTCGGAGTTTGAGGCATTGTGGAGTGAGGAGCGATCAGTGATGGGGGCCGGCGCAGCTCGATTGGCCGCCAAGTGGCTGGGCCGATCCGGTCCGAACGCAAAGAGGATCGAGCTGACATACCCGCCGAGGGTCTACTTGGGTCGTGGGCCCCCGGGGAGGCCCGGCCTAGGTGGCGTTTAGGCCCGAAGGGTGGACTTCCAAGTTCGGAGTTTGAGGCATTGTGGAGTGAGGAGCGATCAGTGATGGGGGCCGGCGCAGCTCGATTGGCCGCCAAGTGGCTGGGCCGATCCGGTCCGATCGCAAAGAGGATCGAGCTGACATACTTGCCGAGGGTCTACTTGGGTCATGGGCCCCAGGGGAGGCCCGGCCTGGGTGGCGTTTAGGCCCGAAGGGCAGAGTTCCAAGTGCGGAGTTTGAGGCATTGTGGAGTGAGGAGCGATCAGTGATTGGGGCCGGCGCAGCTCGATTGGCTGCCAAGTGGCTGGGCCGATCCGGTCCGAACGCAAAGAGGATCGAGCTGACATACCCGCCGAGGGTCTACTTGGGTCGTGGGCCCCCGGGGAGGCCTGGCCTAGGTGGCGTTTAGGCCCGAAGGGCAGAGTTCCAAGAGCCAAATTTGAGGCATTCGGGAGTGAGGGGAGATGGGCGCCGGCGGAGCTTCGGCCCCCACCATGTGGCGGTTCGTGAAGGCCACACTACCTAGACTCCGAGGAGAAGGAGAAAAAAAATTGGGGCAAAATATTTAAAATGAAAAAAAAATTTGGACTCTGAAAATATTTCGAGCAAAAAGTTTCTTAGGAAAAAAATTCGAGCGGGCGTGGAAAAATTTTCCCCGTGTGGCACGGCCAAATATCGGCTGCGCACGCTCACGGAGTAAATAAACTTGAGAGGAGGACCGAGAAAGGCAAACCCGGCGGAGATCTGCACGAGTCTCAAGGCCCGTGTGTACCGTTGCCCGGATGGAGCGGGAGCCCGAGAACAAAGTGCTAAGTAGGGAATTTGAGGCTTTCTGGCGCGATCAGCGATGGGGGCCGGCGCAGCTCGATTGGCCGCGAAGTGGCTGGGCCGATCCAGTCCGAACGCAAAGAGGATCGAGCTGACATACCCGCCGAGGGTCTACTTGGGTCGTGGGCCCCCGGGGAGGCCTGGCCTAGGTGGCGTTTAGGCCCGAAGGGCGGAGTTCCAAGTTCGGAGTTTGAGGCATTGTGGAGTGAGGAGCGATCAGTGATGGGGGCCGGCGCAGCTCGATTGGCCGCCAAGTGGCTGGGCCGATCCGGTCCGAACGCAAAGAGGATCGAGCTGACATACCCGCCGAGGGTCTACTTGGGTCGTGGGCCCCCGGGGAGGCCCGGCCTAGGTGGCGTTTAGGCCCGAAGGGTGGACTTCCAAGTTCGGAGTTTGAGGCATTGTGGAGTGAGGAGCGATCAGTGATGGGGGCCGGCGCAGCTCGATTGGCCGCCAAGTGGCTGGGCCGATCCGGTCCGATCGCAAAGAGGATCGAGCTGACATACTTGCCGAGGGTCTACTTGGGTCATGGGCCCCAGGGGAGGCCCGGCCTGTGTGGCGTTTAGGCCCGAAGGGCAGAGTTCCAAGTGCGGAGTTTGAGGCATTGTGGAGTGAGGAGCGATCAGTGATTGGGGCCGGCGCAGCTCGATTGGCTGCCAAGTGGCTGGGCCGATCCGGTCCGAACGCAAAGAGGATCGAGCTGACATACCCGCCGAGGGTCTACTTGGGTCGTGGGCCCCGGGGAGGCCTGGCCTAGGTGGCGTTTAGGCCCGAAGGGCAGAGTTCCAAGTGCGGAGTTTGAGGCATTGTGGAGTGAGGAGCGATCAGTGATTGGGGGCGGCGCAGCTCGATTGGCCGCCAAGTGGCTGGGCCGATCCGGTCCGAACGCAAAGAGGATCGAGCTGACATACCCGCCGAGGGTCTACTTGGGTCGTGGGCCCCCGGGGAGGCCTGGCCTAGGTGGCGTTTAGGCCCGAAGGGCAGAGTTCCAAGAGCCAAATTTGAGGCATTCGGGAGTGAGGGGAGATGGGCGCCGGCGGAGCTTCGGCCCCCACCATGTGGCGGTTCGTGAAGGCCACACTACCTAGACTCCGAGGAGAAGGAGAAAAAAAATTGGGGCAAAATATTTAAAATGAAAAAAAAATTTGGACTCAAAATATTTCGAGCAAAAAGTTCCTCGGAAACAAATTCGAGCGGGCGTGGAAAAATTTTCCCCGTGTGGCACGGCCAAATATCGGCTGCGCACGCTCACGGGGTAAATAAACTTGAGAGGAGGACCGAGAAAGGCAAACCCGGCGCAGATCTGCACGAGTCTGTTGGGCCGTGTGTACCGTTGCCCGGTTGGAGCGGTAGCCCGAGAACAAAGTGCTAAGTAGGGAGTTTGAGGCTTTCTGGCGCGAACAGCGATGGGGGCCGGCGCAGCTCGATTGGCCGCCAAGTGGCTGGGCCGATCCAGTCCGAACGCAAAGAGGATCGAGCTGACATACCCGCCGAGGGTCTACTTGGGTCGTGGGCCCCCGGGGAGGCCCGGCCTAGGTGGCGTTTAGGCCCGAAGGGTGGACTTCCAAGTTCGGAGTTTGAGGCATTGTGGAGTGAGGAGCGATCAGTGATGGGGGCCGGCGCAGCTCGATTGGCCGCCAAGTGGCTGGGCCGATCCGGTCCGATCGCAAAGAGGATCGAGCTGACATACTTGCCGAGGGTCTACTTGGGTCATGGGCCCCAGGGGAGGCCCGGCCTGTGTGGCGTTTAGGCCCGAAGGGCAGAGTTCCAAGTGCGGAGTTTGAGGCATTGTGGAGTGAGGAGCGATCAGTGATTGGGGCCGGCGCAGCTCGATTGGCTGCCAAGTGGCTGGGCCGATCCGGTCCGAACGCAAAGAGGATCGAGCTGACATACCCGCCGAGGGTCTACTTGGGTCGTGGGCCCCCGGGGAGGCCTGGCCTAGGTGGCGTTTAGGCCCGAAGGGCAGAGTTCCAAGTGCGGAGTTTGAGGCATTGTGGAGTGAGGAGCGATCAGTGATTGGGGGCGGCGCAGCTCGATTGGCCGCCAAGTGGCTGGGCCGATCCGGTCCGAACGCAAAGAGGATCGAGCTGACATACCCGCCGAGGGTCTACTTGGGTCGTGGGCCCCGGGGAGGCCTGGCCTAGGTGGCGTTTAGGCCCGAAGGGCAGAGTTCCAAGAGCCAAATTTGAGGCATTCGGGAGTGAGGGGAGATGGGCGCCGGCGGAGCTTCGGCCCCCACCATGTGGCGGTTCGTGAAGGCCACACTACCTAGACTCCGAGGAGAAGGAGAAAAAAAATTGGGGCAAAATATTTAAAATGAAAAAAAAATTTGGACTCAAAATATTTCGAGCAAAAAGTTCCTCGGAAAAAAATTCGAGCGGGCGTGGAAAAATTTTCCCCGTGTGGCACGGCCAAATATCGGCTGCGCACGCTCACGGGGTAAATAAACTTGAGAGGAGGACCGAGAAAGGCAAACCCGGCGCAGATCTGCACGAGTCTGTTGGGCCGTGTGTACCGTTGCCCGGTTGGAGCGGTAGCCCGAGAACAAAGTGCTAAGTAGGGAGTTTGAGGCTTTCTGGCGCGAACAGCGATGGGGGCCGGCGCAGCTCGATTGGCCGCCAAGTGGCTGGGCCGATCCAGTCCGAACGCAAAGAGGATCGAGCTGACATACCCGCCGAGGGTCTACTTGGGTCGTGGGCCCCCGGGGAGGCCTGGCCTAGGTGGCGTTTAGGCCCGAAGGGCGGAGTTCCAAGTGCGGAGTTTGAGGCATTGTGGAGTGAGGAGCGATCAGTGATTGGGGGCGGCGCATCTCGATTGGCCGCCAAGTGGCTGGGCCGATCCGGTCCGAACGCAAAGAGGATCGAGCTGACATACCCGCCGAGGGTCTACTTGGGTCGTGGGCCCCCGGGGAGGCCTGGCCTAGGTGGCGTTTAGGCCCGAAGGGCGAAGTTCCAAGTTCGGAGTTTGAGGCATTGTGGAGTGAGGAGCGATCAGTGATGGGGGCCGGCGCAGCTCGATTGGCCGCCAAGTGGCTGGGCCGATCCGGTCCGAACGCAAAGAGGATCGAGCTGACATACCCGCCGAGGGTCTACTTGGGTCATGGGCCCCAGGGGAGGCCCGGCCTGGGTGGCGTTTAGGCCCGAAGGGCAGAGTTCCAAGTGCGGAGTTTGAGGCATTGTGGAGTGAGGAGCGATCAGTGATTGGGGGCGGCGCAGCTCGATTGGCCGCCAAGTGGCTGGGCCGATCCGGTCCGAACGCAAAGAGGATCGAGCTGACATACCCGCCGAGGGTCTACTTGGGTCGTGGGCCCCCAGGGAGGCCTGGCCTAGGTGGCGTTTAGGCCCGAAGGGCAGAGTTCCAAGAGCCAAATTTGAGGCATTCGGGAGTGAGGGGAGATGGGCGCCGGCGGAGCTTCGGCCCCCACCATGTGGCGGTTCGTGAAGGCCACACTACCTAGACTCCGAGGAGAAGGAGAAAAAAAATTGGGGCAAAATATTTAAAATGAAAAAAAAATTTGGACTCTGAAAATATTTCGAGCAAAAAGTTCCTCGGAAAAAAATTCGACCAAGCGTGGAAAAATTTTCCCCGTGTGGCACGGCCAAATATCGGCTGCGCACGCTCACGGAGTAAATAAACTTGAGAGGAGGACCGAGAAAGGCAAACCCGGCGGAGATCTGCAGGAGTCTCAAGGCCCGTGTGTACCGTTGCCCGGTTGGAGCGGGAGCCCGAGAACAAAGTGCTAAGTAGGGAGTTTGAGGCTTTCTGGCGCGATCAGCGATGGGGGCCGGCGCAGCTCGATTGGCCGCCAAGTGGCTGGGCCGATCCAGTCCGAACGCAAAGAGGATCGAGCTGACATACCCGCCGAGGGTCTACTTGGGTCGTGGGCCCCCGGGGAGGCCTGGCCTAGGTGGCGTTTAGGCCCGAAGGGCGGAGTTCCAAGTTCGGAGTTTGAGGCATTGTGGAGTGAGGAGCGATCAGTGATGGGGGCCGGCGCAGCTCGATTGGCCGCCAAGTGGCTGGGCCGATCCGGTCCGAACGCAAAGAGGATCGAGCTGACATACCCGCCGAGGGTCTACTTGGGTCGTGGGCCCCCGGGGAGGCCCGGCCTAGGTGGCGTTTAGGCCCGAAGGGTGGACTTCCAAGTTCGGAGTTTGAGGCATTGTGGAGTGAGGAGCGATCAGTGATGGGGGCCGGCGCAGCTCGATTGGCCGCCAAGTGGCTGGGCCGATCCGGTCCGATCGCAAAGAGGATCGAGCTGACATACTTGCCGAGGGTCTACTTGGGTCATTGGCCCCAGGGGAGGCCCGGCCTGGGTGGCGTTTAGGCCCGAAGGGCAGAGTTCCAAGTGCGGAGTTTGAGGCATTGTGGAGTGAGGAGCGATCAGTGATTGGGGCCGGCGCAGCTCGATTGGCTGCCAAGTGGCTGGGCCGATCCGGTCCGAACGCAAAGAGGATCGAGCTGACATACCCGCCGAGGGTCTACTTGGGTCGTGGGCCCCCGGGGAGGCCTGGCCTAGGTGGCGTTTAGGCCCGAAGGGCAGAGTTCCAAGAGCCAAATTTGAGGCATTCGGGAGTGAGGGGAGATGGGCGCCGGCGGAGCTTCGGCCCCCACCATGTGGCGGTTCGTGAAGGCCACACTACCTAGACTCCGAGGAGAAGGAGAAAAAAAATTGGGGCAAAATATTTAAAATGAAAAAAAAATTTGGACTCTGAAAATATTTCGAGCAAAAAGTTCCTCGGAAAAAAATTCGAGCGGGCGTGGAAAAATTTTCCCCGTGTGGCACGGCCAAATATCGGCTGCGCACGCTCACGGGGTAAATAAACTCGAGAGGAGGACCAAGAAAGGCAAACCCGGCGCAGATCTGCACGAGTCTGTTGGGCCGTGTGTACCGTTGCCCGGTTGGAGCGGTAGCCCGAGAACAAAGTGCTAAGTACGGAGTTCGAGGCTTTCGGGCGCGATCAGCGATGGGGGCCAGCGCAGCTCGATTGGCCGCCAAGTGGCTGGGCCGATCCGGTCCGAACGCAAAGAGGATCGAGCTGACATACCCGCCGAGGGTCTACTTGGGTCGTGGGCCCCCGGGGAGGCCCGGCCTAGGTGGCGTTTAGGCCCGAAGGGTGGACTTCCAAGTTCGGAGTTTGAGGCATTGTGGAGTGAGCAGCGATCAGTGATGGGGGCCGGCGCAGCTCGATTGGCCGCCAAGTGGCTGGGCCGATCCGGTCCGAACGCAAAGAGGATCGAGCTGACATACCCGCCGAGGGTCTACTTGGGTCGTGGGCCCCCGAGGAGGCCTGGCCTAGGTGGCGTTTAGGCCCGAAGGGCGGAGTTCCAAGTGCGGAGTTTGAGGCATTGTGGAGTTAGGAACGATCAGTGATGGGGGCCGGCGCAGCTCGATTGGCCGCCAAGTGGCTGGGCCGATCCGGTCAGAACGCAAAGAGGATCGAGCTGACATACTTGCCGAGGGTCTACTTGGGTCGTGGGCACCCGGGGAGGCCTGGCCTAGGTGGCGTTTAGGCCCGAAGGGCGGAGTTCCAAGTGCGGAGTTTGAGGCGTTGTGGAGTGAGGAGCGATCAGTGATTGGGGGCGGCGCAGCTCGATTGGCCGCCAAGTGGCTGGGCCGATCCGGTCCGAACGCAAAGAGGATCGAGCTGACATACCCGCCGAGGGTCTACTTGGGTCGTGGGCCCCCGGGGAGGCCTGGCCTAGGTGGCGTTTAGGCCCGAAGGGCGGAGTTCCAAGTTCGGAGTTTGAGGCATTGTGGAGTGAGGAGCGATCAGTGATGGGGGCCGGCGCAGCTCGATTGGCCGCCAAGTGGCTGGGCCGATCCGGTCCGAACGCAACGAGGATCGAGCTGACATACCCGCCGAGGGTCTACTTGGGTCATGGGCCCCAGGGGAGGCCCGGCCTGGGTGGCGTTTAGGCCCGAAGGGCAGAGTTCCAAGTGCGGAGTTCGAGGCATTGTGGAGTGAGGAGCGATCAGTGATTGGGGGCGGCGCATCTCGATTGGCCGCCAAGTGGCTGGGCCGATCCGGTCCGAACGCAAAGAGGATCGAGCTGACATACCCGCCGAGGGTCTACTTGGGTCGTGGGCCCCCGGGGAGGCCTGGCCTAGGTGGCGTTTAGGCCCGAAGGGCGGAGTTCCAAGTTCGGAGTTTGAGGCATTGTGGAGTGAGGAGCGATCAGTGATGGGGGCCGGCGCAGCTCGATTGGCCGCCAAGTGGCTGGGCCGATCCGGTCCGAACGCAACGAGGATCGAGCTGACATACCCGCCGAGGGTCTACTTGGGTCATGGGCCCCAGGGGAGGCCCGGCCTGGGTGGCGTTTAGGCCCGAAGGGCAGAGTTCCAAGTGCGGAGTTTGAGGCATTGTGGAGTGAGGAGCGATCAGTGATTGGGGCCGGCGCAGCTCGATTGGCCGCCAAGTGGCTGTGCCGATCCGGTCCGAACGCAAAGAGGATCGAGCTGACATACCCGCCGAGGGTCTACTTGGGTCGTGGGCCCCCGGGGAGGCCTGGCCTAGGTGGCGTTTAGGCCCGAAGGGCAGAGTTCCAAGAGCCAAATTTGAGGCATTCGGGAGTGAGGAGATGGGCGCCGGCGGAGCTTCGGCCCCCACCATGTGGCGGTTCGTGAAGGCCACACTACCTAGACTCCGAGGAGAAGGAGAAAAAAAATTGGGGCAAAATATTTAAAATGAAAAAAAAATTTGGACTCTGAAAATATTTCGAGCAAAAAGTTCCTCGGAAAAAAATTCGAGCGGGCGTGGAAAAATTTTCCCCGTGTGGCACGGCCAAATATCGGCTGCGCACGCTCACGGGGTAAATAAACTTGAGAGGAGGACCGAGAAAGGCAAACCCGGCGCAGATCTGCACGAGTCTGTTGGGCCGTGTGTACCGTTGCCCGGTTGGAGCGGTAGCCCGAGAACAAAGTGCTAAGTAGGGAGTTTGAGGCTTTCTGGCGCGATCAGCGATGGGGGCCGGCGCAGCTCGATTGGCCGCCAAGTGGCTGGGCCGATCCGGTCCGAACGCAAAGAGGATCGAGCTGACATACCCGCCGAGGGTCTACTTGGGTCGTGGGCCCCGGGGAGGCCCGGCCTAGGTGGCGTTTAGGCCCGAAGGGTGGACTTCCAAGTTCGGAGTTTGAGGCATTGTGGAGTGAGGAGCGATCAGTGATGGGGGCCGGCGCAGCTCGATTGGCCGCCAAGTGGCTGGGCCGATCCGGTCCGAACGCAAAGAGGATCGAGCTGACATACTTGCCGAGGGTCTACTTGGGTCGTGGGCCCCAGGGGAGGCCTGGCCTTTGTGGCGTTTAGGCCCGAAGGGCAGAGTTCCAAGTGCGGAGTTTGAGGCATTGTGGAGTGAGGAGCGATCAGTGATTGGGGCCGGCGCAGCTCGATTGGCTGCCAAGTGGCTGGGCCGATCCGGTCCGAACGCAAAGAGGATCGAGCTGACATACCCGCCGAGGGTCTACTTGGGTCGTGGGCCCCGGGGAGGCCTGGCCTAGGTGGCGTTTAGGCCCGAAGGGCAGAGTTCCAAGTGCGGAGTTTGAGGCATTGTGGAGTGAGGAGCGATCAGTGATTGGGGGCGGCGCAGCTCGATTGGCCGCCAAGTGGCTGGGCCGATCCGGTCCGAACGCAAAGAGGATCGAGCTGACATACCCGCCGAGGGTCTACTTGGGTCGTGGGCCCCCGGGGAGGCCTGGCCTAGGTGGCGTTTAGGCCCGAAGGGCAGAGTTCCAAGAGCCAAATTTGAGGCATTCGGGAGTGAGCGGAGATGGGCGCCGGCGGAGCTTCGGCCCCCACCATGTGGCGGTTCGTGACGGCCACACTACCTAGACTCCGAGGAGAAGGAGAAAAAAAATTGGGGCAAAATATTTAAAATGAAAAAAAAATTTGGACTCAAAATATTTCGAGCAAAAAGTTCCTCGGAAAAAAATTCGAGCGGGCGTGGAAAAATTTTCCCCGTGTGGCACGGCCAAATATCGGCTGCGCACGCTCACGGGGTAAATAAACTTGAGAGGAGGACCGAGAAAGGCAAACCCGGCGCAGATCTGCACGAGTCTGTTGGGCCGTGTGTACCGTTGCCCGGTTGGAGCGGTAGCCCGAGAACAAAGTGCTAAGTACGGAGTTTGAGGCTTTCGGGCGCGATCAGCGATGGGGGCCAGCGCAGCTCGATTGGCCGCCAAGTGGCTGGGCCGATCCGGTCCGAACGCAAAGAGGATCGAGCTGACATACCCGCCGAGGGTCTACTTGGGTCGTGGGCCCCCGGGGAGGCCTGGCCTAGGTGGCGTTTAGGCCCGAAGGGCGGAGTTCCAAGTGCGGAGTTTGAGGCATTGTGGAGTGAGCAGCGATCAGCGATGGGGGGCGGCGCAGCTCGATTGGCCGCCAAGTGGCTGGGCCGATCCGGTCCGAACGCAAAGAGGATCGAGCTGACATACCCGCCGAGGGTCTACTTGGGTCGTGGGCCCCCGGGGAGGCCTGGCCTAGGTGGCGTTTAGGCCCGAAGGGCGGAGTTCCAAGTTCGGAGTTTGAGGCATTGTGGAGTGAGGAGCGATCAGTGATGGGGGCCGGCGCAGCTCGATTGGCCGCCAAGTGGCTGGGCCGATCCGGTCCGAACGCAAAGAGGATCGAGCTGACATACCCGCCGAGGGTCTACTTGGGTCATGGGCCCCAGGGGAGGCCCGGCCTGGGTGGCGTTTAGGCCCGAAGGGCAGAGTTCCAAGTGCGGAGTTTGAGGCATTGTGGAGTGAGGAGCGATCAGTGATTGGGGCCGGCGCAGCTCGATTGGCCGCCAAGTGGCTGGGCCGATCCGGTCCGAACGCAAAGAGGATCGAGCTGACATACCCGCCGAGGGTCTACTTGGGTCGTGGGCCCCCGGGGAGGCCTGGCCTAGGTGGCGTTTAGGCCCGAAGGGCAGAGTTCCAAGAGCCAAATTTGAGGCATTCGGGAGTGAGGGGAGATGGGCGCCGGCGGAGCTTCGGCCCCCACCATGTGGCGGTTCGTGAAGGCCACACTACCTAGACTCCGAGGAGAAGGAGAAAAAAAATTGGGGCAAAATATTTAAAATGAAAAAAAAAATTTGGACTCTGAAAATATTTCGAGCAAAAAGTTCCTCGGAAAAAAATTCGAGCGAGCGTGGAAAAATTTTCCCCGTGTGGCACGGCCAAATATCGGCTGCGCACGCTCACGGAGTAAATAAACTTGAGAGGAGGACCGAGAAAGGCAAACCCGGCGGAGATGTGCAGGAGTCTCAAGGCCCGTGTGTACCGTTGCCCGGTTGGAGCGGGAGCCCGAGAACAAAGTGCTAAGTACGGAGTTTGAGGCTTTCGGGCGCGATCAGCGATG
>JAJGQC010000359.1:0-10810 GCA_021014325.1 Plazaster borealis
TGGACGGGTGGGCAACCAAGGGGAAAGCGGCGCGATCCACTCGCAGAGCCGTTATCTCGGTCGCCCTGACCGGAAGGAGCCCGGGGATCAGCAGCTAGAGGAGGGTATCGAGTAAGGTTCGGCCGTAAAATGCTCACCAGAGACCCTACCAGACCAAGAAAAATCCGCCCGGTCCTCAAAACCGGGGTAGGAGACGTTTTCGACCGCCTGGCCGGCCTTCCAGATCGCCAACGTCGAACGAAAGGGTTTTTCGTGCTTGTAAATTTTGAGCCCCATTCGAGAGGACCCTACCCCCCATAGTAGCCACAACATCTTATGGGTTGGGGGCAACCATTACCCATGACCTTTTCTCGGAGTCCGGGCCCAAAAAAGGTGTGTGGGTTTGATCACTGACACCCTCGTGGGTGCAAGCACCCACGAGCCGGTCTGCTCCGAAGAGGACCCATACTCGGAGCGCAGCGGGCGACGCCAAAAGCCTACCGTATCTCTTGAGGACTTTTTGCCTCTGAACTCGACCCGACTTTCTGAACCTCGTAGAACTTGCTTATTTGTCCGTTTATTGGGCCTACTTTTGGCCCGAGTCCGAGGAATTTCATGTTTTCACTCCGAAAGCGTGCGCAGCCGATATTTGGCCGTGCCACACGGGGAAATTTTTTCCCCGCCCGCTCTAATTTTTTTCCGACCAATTATTTCCTGTAAATGTTTTTGATTTTTTTTTTTTTTTTTTTTTTTTTTTTTTTTTTTTTTTTTTTTTTTTTTTTTTTTTTATTTTTTTTTTTTTTTTTTTTTTTTTTTTTTTTTTTTTTTTTTTTTTTCCCCCCCCCCGAATTTTTTCTCCTCCCCGGAGTCTAGGTAGTGTGGCCGTCACGAATCGCCACATGGTTGGGGCCGAAGCTTCGCCGGTGCCCATCTCCGCTCTCTCCCGAATGCCTCAAACTGCGCACTTGGAAGTCCAACCTTCGGGCCAAAACGCAACCCAGGACAGGCTACCCTAGGGGCCCACTACCAAAGTAGACCCTCGGCGGGCATGTCAGCTCGATCCTCTTTTCGTTCGGACCGGATCGGCCCAGCCACTTGGTGGCCAATAGAGCTGCGCCGGCACCCAATAGCCACTCCCGAAAGCCTTAAACTCCGTACTTCGACACCACCAGACCAAGGGAAATCCGCCCGACCCTCACAAACCGGGGTAGGAGACGTTTTCGACCGCCGGGGTGCCCTTACAGGTCGCTAACGTCGAGGGATAGGGTTTATAGTACTTTTAATTTTTTGGACCCCATTCGAGAGGACCCTACCCCCTATAGTAGCCACAACATCTTATGGGTTGGGGGCGACCACTTACCCAAACCTTTTCTCGGAGTCCGGGCCAAAAAAAGGTCTGTGGGTTCGGTCACCGACACCCTTGTGGGTGCCAGCACCCACGAGCCGATCTGCTCCGAAGAGGACCCATTCTCGGAGCGCAGCGGGCGCCGCCAAAAGCCTACCGTATCTCTTGAGGACTTTTTGCCTCTGAACTCGACCCGATTTTCAGAACCTCGTAGAACTTGCTTAATTGTCCGTTTATTGGGCCTACTTTTGGCCCGAGTCCGATTAATTTCATGTTTTCACTCCAGGAGCGTGCGCAGCCGATATTTGGCCGTGCCACACGGGGAAAAATTTTCCACCCCCGCACGAATTTTCTTCCGAGGAACATTTTTCTGTAAAAAATTTCAGAGTCCCAAATTTTTTTTTTTTATTTTTTTATATTTTGCCCCAATTTTTTTTTTTCCTTCTCCTCGGAGTCTAGGTAGTGTGGCCTTCACGAACCGCCACATGGTGGGGGCCAGCTCCGCCGGCGCCCATCTCCCTCACTCCCGAATGCCTCAAATTTGGCTCTTGGAACTCTGCCCTTCGGGCCTAAACGCAACCTAGGCCAGGCCTCCCCGGGGGCCCACGACCCAAGTAGACCCTCGGCGGGTATGTCAGCTCGATCCTCTTTGCGTTCGGACCGGATCGGCCCAGCCACTTGGCGGCCAATCGAGCTGCGCCGGCCCCATCGCTGATCGCGCCAGAAAGCCTCAAACTCCCTACTTAGCACTTTGTTCTCGGGCTCCCGCTCCAACCGGGCAACGGTACACACGGGCCTTGAGACTCCTGCAGATCTCCGCCGGGTTTGCCTTTCTCGGTCCTCCTCTCAAGTTTATTTACTCCGTGAGCGTGCGCAGCCGATATTTGGCCGTGCCACACGGGGAAAATTTTTCCACGCTTGGTCGAATTTTTTTCCGAGGAACTTTTTGCTCGAAATATTTTCAGAGTCCAAATTTTTTTTTTCATTTTAAATATTTTGCCCCAATTTTTTTTCTCTTTCTCCTCGGAGTCTAGGTAGTGTGGCCGTCACGAACCGCCACATGGTGGGGGCCGAAGCTCCGCCGGCGCCCATCTCCGCTCACTCCCGAATGCCTCAAATTTGGCTCTTGGAACTCTGCCCTTCGGGCCTAAACGCCACCTAGACCAGGCCTCCCCGGAGGCCCACGACCCAAGTAGACCCTCGGCAAGTACGTCAGCTCGATCCTCTTTGCGTTCGGACCGGATCGGCCCAGCCACTTGGCGGCCAATCGAGCTGCGCCGCCCCCAATCACTGATCGCTCCTCACTCCACAATGCCTCAAACTCCGCACTTGGAACTCTGCCCTTCGGGCCTAAACGCCACCCAGGCCGGGCCTCCCCTGGGGCCCATGACCCAAGTAGACCCTCGGCGGGTATGTCAGCTCGATCCTCTTTGCGTTCGGACCGGATCGGCCCAGCCACTTGGCGGCCAATCGAGCTGCGCCGGCCCCCATCACTGATCGCTCCTCACTCCACAATGCCTCAAACTCCGAACTTGGAACTTCGCCCTTCGGGCCTAAACGCCACCTAGGCCAGGCCTCCCCGGGGGCCCACGACCCAAGTAGACCCTCGGCGGGTATGTCAGCTCGATCCTCTTTGCGTTCGGACCGGATCGGCCCAGCCACTTGGCGGCCAATCGAGATGCGCCGCCCCCAATCACTGATACCTCCTCACTCCACAATGCCTCAAACTCCGCACTTGGAACTCCGCCCTTCGGGCCTAAACGCCACCTAGGCCAGGCCTCCCCGGGGGCCCACGACCCAAGTAGACCCTCGGCGGGTATGTCAGCTCGATCCTCTTTGCGTTCGGACTGGATCGGCCCAGCCACTTGGCGGCCAATCGAGCTGCGCCGGCCCCCATCGCTGTTCGCGCCAGAAAGCCTCAAACTCCCTACTTAGCACTTTGTTCTCGGGCTACCGCTCCAACCGGGCAACGGTACACACGGCCCAACAGACTCGTGCAGATCTGCGCCGGGTTTGCCTTTCTCGGTCCTCCTCTCAAGTTTATTTACCCCGTGAGCGTGCGCAGCCGATATTTGGCCGTGCCACACGGGGAAAATTTTTCCACGCCCGCTCGAATTTTTTTCCGAGGAACTTTTTGCTCGAAATATTTTGAGTCCAAATTTTTTTTTCATTTTAAATAGTTTGCCCCAATTTTTTTTCTCCTTCTCCTCGGAGTCTAGGTAGTGTGGCCTTCACGAACCGCCACATGGTGGGGGCCGAAGCTCCGCCGGCGCCCATCTCCCCTCACTCCCGAATGCCTCAAATTTGGCTCTTGGAACTCTGCCCTTCGGGCCTAAACGCCACCTAGGCCAGGCCTCCCCGGGGGCCCACGACCCAAGTAGACCCTCGGCGGGTATGTCAGCTCGATCCTCTTTGCGTTCGGACCGGATCGGCCCAGCCACTTGGCGGCCAATCGAGCTGCGCCGGCCCCAATCACTGATCGCTCCTCACTCCACAATGCCTCAAACTCCGCACTTGGAACTCTGCCCTTCGGGCCTAAACGCCACCTAGGCCAGGCCTCCCCGGGGGCCCACGACCCAAGTAGACCCTCGGCAAGTATGTCAGCTCGATCCTCTTTGCGTTCGGACCGGATCGGCCCAGCCACTTGGCGGCCAATCGAGCTGCGCCGGCCCCCAATCACTGATCGCTCCTCACTCCACAATGCCTCAAACTCCGCACTTGGAACTCCGCCCTTCGGGCCTAAACGCCACCTAGGCCAGGCCTCCCCGGGGGCCCACGACCCAAGTAGACCCTCGGCGGGTATGTCAGCTCGATCCTCTTTGCGTTCGGACTGGATCGGCCCAGCCACTTGGCGGCCAATCGAGCTGCGCCGGCCCCCATCGCTGTTCGCGCCAGAAAGCCTCAAACTCCCTACTTAGCACTTTGTTCTCGGGCTACCGCTCCAACCGGGCAACGGTACACACGGCCCAACAGACTCGTGCAGATCTGCGCCGGGTTTGCCTTTCTCGGTCCTCCTCTCAAGTTTATTTACCCCGTGAGCGTGCGCAGCCGATATTTGGCCGTGCCACACGGGGAAAATTTTTCCACGCCCGCTCGAATTTGTTTCCGAGGAACTTTTTGCTCGAAATATTTTCAGAGTCCAAATTTTTTTTTCATTTTAAATATTTTGCCCCAATTTTTTTTCTCCTTCTCCTCGGAGTCTAGGTAGTGTGGCCTTCACGAACCGCCACATGGTGGGGGCCGAAGCTCCGCCGGCGCCCATCTCCCCTCACTCCCGAATGCCTCAAATTTGGCTCTTGGAACTCTGCCCTTCGGGCCTAAACGCCACCTAGGCCAGGCCTCCCCGGGGGCCCACGACCCAAGTAGACCCTCGGCGGGTATGTCAGCTCGATCCTCTTTGCGTTCGGACCGGATCGGCCCAGCCACTTGGCGGCCAATCGAGCTGCGCCGCCCCCAATCACTGATCGCTCCTCACTCCACAATGCCTCAAACTCCGCACTTGGAACTCTGCCCTTCGGGCCTAAACGCCACCTAGGCCAGGCCTCCCCGGGGGCCCACGACCCAAGTAGACCCTCGGCGGGTATGTCAGCTCGATCCTCTTTGCGTTCGGACCGGATCGGCCCAGCCACTTGGCAGCCAATCGAGCTGCGCCGGCCCCAATCACTGATCGCTCCTCACTCCACAATGCCTCAAACTCCGCACTTGGAACTCTGCCCTTCGGGCCTAAACGCCACCCAGGCCGGGCCTCCCCTGGGGCCCATGACCCAAGTAGACCCTCGGCAAGTATGTCAGCTCGATCCTCTTTGCGATCGGACCGGATCGGCCCAGCCACTTGGCGGCCAATCGAGCTGCGCCGGCCCCCATCACTGATCGCTCCTCACTCCACAATGCCTCAAACTCCGAACTTGGAAGTCCACCCTTCGGGCCTAAACGCCACCTAGGCCGGGCCTCCCCGGGGGCCAACGACCCAAGTAGACCCTCGGCGGGTATGTCAGCTCGATCCTCGTTGCGTTCGGACCGGATCGGCCCAGCCACTTGGCGACCAATCGAGCTGCGCCGGCCCCCATCACTGATCGCTCCTCACTCCACAATGCCTCAAACTCCGCACTTGGAACTCCGCCCTTCGGGCCTAAACGCCACCTAGGCCGGGCCTCCCCGGGGGCCCACGACCCAAGTAGACCCTCGGCGGGTATGTCAGCTCGATCCTCTTTGCGTTCGGACCGGATCGGCCCAGCCACTTGGCGGCCAATCGAGATGCGCCGCCCCCAATCACTGATCGCTCCTCACTCCATAATGCCTCAAACTCCGCACTTGGAACTCCGCCCTTCGGGCCTAAACGCCACCTAGGCCAGGCCTCCCCGGGGGCCCACGACCCAAGTAGACCCTCGGCGGGTATGTCAGCTCGATCCTCTTTGCGTTCGGACCGGATCGGCCCAGCCACTTGGCGGCCAATCGAGCTGCGCCGGCCCCCATCGCTGATCGCGCCAGAAAGCCTCAAACTCCCTACTTAGCACTTTGTTCTCGGGCTCCCGCTCCAACCGGGCAACGGTACACACGGGCCTTGAGACTCGTGCAGATCTGCGCCGGGTTTGCCTTTCTCGGTCCTCCTCTCAAGTTTATTTACTCCGTGAGCGTGCGCAGCCGATATTTGGCCGTGCCACACGGGGAAAATTTTTCCACGCTTGGTCGAATTTTTTTCCGAGGAACTTTTTGCTCGAAATATTTTCAGAGTCCAAATTTTTTTTTTCATTTTAAATATTTTGCCCCAATTTTTTTTCTCCTCCTTGGAGTCTAGGTAGTGTGGCCTTCACGAACCGCCACATGGTGGGGGCCGAAGCTCCGCCGGCGCCCATCTCCCCTCACTCCCGAATGCCTCAAATTTGGCTCTTGGAACTCTGCCCTTCGGGCCTAAACGCCACCTAGGCCAGGCCTCCCCGGGGGCCCACGACCCAAGTAGACCCTCGGCAAGTACGTCAGCTCGATCCTCTTTGCGTTCCGACCGGATCGGCCCAGCCACTTGGCGGCCAATCGAGCTGCGCCGCCCCCAATCACTGATCGCTCCTCACTCCACAATGCCTCAAACTCCGCACTTGGAACTCCGCCCTTCGGGCCTAAACGCCACCCAGGCCAGGCCTCCCCGGGTGCCCACGACCCAAGTAGACCCTCGGCAAGTATGTCAGCTCGATCCTCTTTGCGTTCGGACCGGATCGGCCAAGCCACTTGGCGGCCAATCGAGCTGCGCCGGCCCCCATCACTGATCGTTCCTAACTCCACAATGCCTCAAACTCCGCACTTGGAACTCCGCCCTTCAGGCCTAAACGCCACCTAGGCCGGGCCTCCCGGGGGCCCACGACCCAAGTAGACCCTCGGCGGGTATGTCAGCTCGATCCTCTTTGCGTTCGGACCGGATCGGCCCAGCCACTTGGCGGCCAATCGAGCTGCGCCGGCCCCCATCACTGATCGCTCCTCACTCCACAATGCCTCAAACTCCGAACTTGGAACTCCGCCCTTCGGGCCTAAACGCCACCTAGGCCAGGCCTCCTCGGGCCCACGACCCAAGTAGACAATCGGCAGGTATGTCAGCTCGATCCTCTTTGCGTTCGGACTGGATCGGCCCAGCCACTTGGCGGCCAATCGAGCTGCGCCGGCCCCATCGCTGATCGCGCCAGAAAGCCTCAAACTCCTACTTAGCACTTTGTTCTCGGGCTCCCGCTCCAACCGGGCAACGGTACACACGGGCCTTGAGACTCCTGCAGATCTCCGCCGGGTTTGCCTTTCTCGGTCCTCCTCTCAAGTTTATTTACTCCGTGAGCGTGCGCAGCCAGTATTTAGCCGTGCCACACGGGAAAATTTTTCCACGCTTGGTCGAATTTTTTCCGAGGAACTTTTGCTCGAAATATTTTCAGAGTCAAATTTTTTTCATTTTAAATATTTTGCCCCAATTTTTGTTCTCCTTCTCCTCGGAGTCTAGGTAGTGTGGCCTTCACGAACCGCCACATGGTGGGGGCCGAAGCTCCGCCGGCGCCCATCTCCCCTCACTCCCGAATGCCTCAAATTTGGCTCTTGGAACTCTGCCCTTCGGGCCTAAACGCCACCTAGGCCAGGCCTCCCCGGGTGCCCACGACCCAAGTAGACCCTCGGCAAGTATGTCAGCTCGATCCTCTTTGCGTTCGGACCGGATCGGCCCAGCCACTTGGCGGCCAATCGAGCTGCGCCGCCCCCAATCACTGATCGCTCCTCACTCCACAATGCCTCAAACTCCGCACTTGGAACTCTGCCCTTCGGGCCTAAACGCCACCCAGGCCGGGCCTCCACTGGGGCCCAAGACCCAAGTAGACCCTCGGCGGGTATGTCAGCTCGATCCTCTTTGCGTTCGGACCGGATCGGCCCAGCCACTTGGCGGCCAATCGAGCTGCGCCGCCCCCATCACTGATCGCTCCTCACTCCACAATGCCTCAAACTCCGAACTTGGAACTTCGCCCTTCGGGCCTAAACGCCACCTAGGCCAGGCCTCCCCGGGGGCCCACGACCCAAGTAGACCCTCGGCGGGTATGTCAGCTCGATCCTCTTTGCGTTCGGACCGGATCGGCCCAGCCACTTGGCGGCCAATCGAGATGCGCCGCCCCAATCACTGATCGCTCCTCACTCCACAATGCCTCAAACTCCGCACTTGGAACTCCGCCCTTCGGGCCTAAACGCCACCTAGGCCAGGCCTCCCCGGGGGCCCACGACCCAAGTAGACCCTCGGCGGGTATGTCAGCTCGATCCTCTTTGCGTTCGGACTGGATCGGCCCAGCCACTTGGCGGCCAATCGAGCTGCGCCGGCCCCCATCGCTGTTCGCGCCAGAAAGCCTCAAACTCCCTACTTAGCACTTTGTTCTCGGGCTACCGCTCCAACCGGGCAACGGTACACACGGCCCAACAGACTCGTGCAGATCTGCGCCGGGTTTGCCTTTCTCGGTCCTCCTCTCAAGTTTATTTACCCCGTGAGCGTGCGCAGCCGATATTTGGCCGTGCCACACGGGGAAAATTTTTCCACGCCCGCTCGAATTTTTTTCCCAGGAACTTTTTGCTCGAAATATTTTGAGTCCAAATTTTTTTTTCATTTTAAATAGTTTGCCCCAATTTTTTTTCTCCTTCTCCTCGGAGTCTAGGTAGTGTGGCCTTCACGAACCGCCACATGGTGGGGGCCGAAGCTCCGCCGGCGCCCATCTCCCCTCACTCCCGAATGCCTCAAATTTGGCTCTTGGAACTCTGCCCTTCGGGCCTAAACGCCACCTAGGCCAGGCCTCCCCGGGGGCCCACGACCCAAGTAGACCCTCGGCGGGTATGTCAGCTCGATCCTCTTTGCGTTCGGACCGGATCGGCCCAGCCACTTGGCGGCCAATCGAGCTGCGCCGCCCCCAATCACTGATCGCTCCTCACTCCACAATGCCTCAAACTCCGCACTTGGAACTCTGCCCTTCGGGCCTAAACGCCACCTAGGCCAGGCCTCCCCTGGGGCCAACGACCCAAGTAGACCCTCGGCGGGTATGTCAGCTCGATCCTCTTTGCGTTCGGACCGGATCGGCCCAGCCACTTGGCAGCCAATCGAGCTGCGCCGGCCCCAATCACTGATCGCTCCTCACTCCACAATGCCTCAAACTCCGCACTTGGAACTCTGCCCTTCGGGCCTAAACGCCACACAGGCCGGGCCTCCCCTGGGGCCCACGACCCAAGTAGACCCTCGGCGGGTATGTCAGCTCGATCCTCTTTGCGATCGGACCGGATCGGCCCAGCCACTTGGCGGCCAAACGACCTCAGCCCGCCCCAATCACTGATCGCTCCTCACTCCACAATGCCTCAAACTCCGAACTTGGAAGTCCTCCCTTCGGGCCTAAACGCCACCTAGGCCGGGCCTCCCCTGGGGCCCACGACCCAAGTAGACCCTCGGCGGGTATGTCAGCTCGATCCTCTTTGCGTTCGGACCGGATCGGCCCAGCCACTTGGCGGCCAATCGAGCTGCGCCGGCCCCCATCGCTGTTCGCGCCAGAAAGCCTCAAACTCCCTACTTAGCACTTTGTTCTCGGGCTACCGCTCCAACCGGGCAACGGTACACACGGCCCAACAGACTCGTGCAGATCTGCGCCGGGTTTGCCTTTCTCGGTCCTCCTCTCAAGTTTATTTACCCCGTGAGCGTGCGCAGCCGATATTTGGCCGTGACACAGTGGTAAATTTTTTCCACGCCCGCTCGAATTTGTTTCCGAGGAACTTTTTGCTCGAAATATTTTGAGTCCAAATTTTTTTTTCATTTTAAATATTTTGCCCCAATTTTTTTTCTCCTTCTCCTCGGAGTCTAGGTAGTGTGGCCTTCACGAACCGCCACATGGTGGGGGCCGAAGCTCCGCCGGCGCCCATCTCCCTCACTCCCGAATGCCTCAAATTTGGCTCTTGGAACTCTGCCCTTCGGGCCTAAACGCCACCTAGGCCAGGCCTCCCCGGGGCCCACGACCCAAGTAGACCCTCGGCGGGTATGTCAGCTCGATCCTCTTTGCGTTCGGACCGGATCGGCCCAGCCACTTGGCGGCCAATCGAGCTGCGCCGCCCCCAATCACTGATCGCTCCTCACTCCACAATGCCTCAAACTCCGCACTTGGAACTCTGCCCTTCGGGCCTAAACGCCACCCAGGCCGGGCCTCCCCTGGGGCCCATGACCCAAGTAGACCCTCGGCGGGTATGTCAGCTCGATCCTCGTTGCGTTCGGACCGGATCGGCCCAGCCACTTGGCAGCCAATCGAGCTGCGCCGGCCCCAATCACTGATCGCTCCTCACTCCACAATGCCTCAAACTCCGCACTTGGAACTCTGCCCTTCGGGCCTAAACGCCACACAGGCCGGGCCTCCCCTGGGGCCCATGACCCAAGTAGACCCTCGGCAAGTATGTCAGCTCGATCCTCTTTGCGTTCGGACCGGATCGGCCCAGCCACTTGGCGGCCAATCGAGCTGCGCCGGCCCCCATCACTGATCGCTCCTCACTCCACAATGCCTCAAACTCCGAACTTGGAACTCCGCCCTTCGGGCCTAAACGCCACCCAGGCCTGGCCTCCCCGGGGGCCCACGACCCAAGTAGACCCTCGGCGGGTATGTCAGCTCGATCCTCTTTGCGTTCGGACCGGATCGGCCCAGCCACTTGGCGGCCAATCGAGATGCGCCGCCCCCAATCACTGATCGCTCCTCACTCCACAATGCCTCAAACTCCGCACTTGGAACTCCGCCCTTCGGGCCTAAACGCCACCTAGGCCAGGCCTCCCCGGGGGCCCACGACCCAAGTAGACCCTCGGCAAGTATGTCAGCTCGATCCTCTTTGCGTTCGGACCGGATCGGCCCAGCCACTTGGCGGCCAATCGAGCTGCGCCCCCATCGCTGATCGCCTCACTCACAAAGCCTCAAACTCCCTACGCTTAGCACTTTGTTCTCAGGCTCCCGCTCCATCCGGGCAACAGTACAC
>JAJGQC010000036.1:0-24462 GCA_021014325.1 Plazaster borealis
CAGGCCAGGCCAGGCCAGGCCAGGCCAGGCCAGGCCAGGCCAGGCCAGGCCAGGCCAGGCCAGGGCCAGGCCAGGCCAGGCCAGGCCAGGTCAGGCCAGGCCAGGCCAGGCCAGGGCCAGGCCAGGCCAGGCCAGGCCAGGGCCAGGCCAGGCCAGGGCCAGGCCAGGCCAGGCCAGGCCAGGCCAGGCTCAGGCCAGGCCAGGCCAGGGCCAGGCCAGGCCAGGCCAGGCCAGGCCAGGCCAGGCCAGGCCAGGGCCAGGCCAGGCCAGGCCAGGCCAGGGCCAGGCCAGGCCAGGCCAGGCCAGGCCAGGGCCAACAGGCCAGGCCAGGCCAGGCCAGGCCAGGCCAGGCCAGGCGCCAGGCAAACAGGCCAGGCCAGGGCAAAATCAGGCCAGGCCAGGCCAGGCCAGGCCAGGCCAGGGCCAGGCCAGGCCACAGGCCAGGGCCAGGCCAGGCCAGGCCAGGCCAGGCCAGGCCAGGCCAGGCCAGGCCAGGGCCAGGCCAGGGCCAGGCTGATACAGGCCAGGCCAGGCCAGGCCAGGCCAGGGCCAGGCCAGGCAGGCCAGGCCAGGCCAGGCCAGGCTCAGGGCCAGGCCAGGCCAGGCCAGGCCAGGCCAGGCCAGGCCAGGCCAGGCCAGGCCAGCCAGGCCAGGCCAGGCCAGGCCAGGCCAGGCCAGGCCAGGCCAGGCCAGGCCGATAGGCCAGGCCAGGCCAGGCCAGGCCAGGCCAGGCCAGGCTGAAAACAGGCCAGGGCCAGGCCAAATAGGCCAGGCCAGGCCAGGCCAGGCCAGGCCAGGCCAGGCCAGGCCAGGGCCAGGCCAGGCCAGGCCAGGCCAGGCCAGGCCAGGCCAGGCCAGGCCAGGCCAGGCCAGGCCAGGCCAGGCTCAGGCCAGGCCAGGCCAGGCAGGCCAGGCCAGGCCAGGGAACAGGCCAGGGCCAGGCCAGGCCAGGCCAGGGCCAGGCCAGGCCAGGCCAGGCCAGGCCAGGCCAGGCCAGGCCAGGCCAGGCCAGGCCAGGCCAGGCCAGGGCCAGGCCAGGCCAGGGCCAGGCCAGGCCAGGCCAGGCCAGGGGCCAGGCCAGGCTCAGGCCAGCAGGCCAGGCCAGGGCCAGGCCAGGCCAGGCCAGGCCAGGCCAGGCCAGGCCAGGGCCAGGCCAGGCCAGGCCAGGCCAGGCCAGGCCAGGCCAGGCCAGGCCAGGCCAGGCCAGGCCAGGCCAGGCCAGCCAGGCCAGGCCAGGCCAGGCTGAAGAATAGGTGCCAGGCCAGGCCAGGCAGGCCAGGGCCAGGCCAGCCAGGCCAGGCCAGGCCAGGCCAGGCCAGGCCAGGCCAGGCCAGCCAGGCCAGGCCAGGCCAGGCCAGGCCAGGCCAGGGCCAGGCCAGGCCAGGCCAGGCCAGGCCAGGCTCAGGCCAGGCCAGGGCCAGGCCAGGCCAGGCCAGCCAGGCCAGGCCAGGCCAGGCCAGGCCAGGCCAGGCCAGGCCAGGCCAGGCCAGGCCAGGCCAGGCCAGGCCAGGCCAGCCAGGCCAGGCCAGGCCAGGCCAGGCCAGGCCAGGCCAGGCCAGGCCAGGGCCAGGCCAGGCCAGGCCAGCCAGGCCAGGCCAGGCCAGGCCAGGCCAGGCCAGGCCAGGGCCAGGGCCAGGCCAGGCCAGGCCAGGCCAGGTCAGGCCAGGCCAGGCTCAGGCCAGGCCAGGCCAGGCCAGGCCAGGCCAGGCCAGGCCAGGGCCAGGCCAGGCCAGGCCAGGCCAGGCCAGGCCAGGCCAGGGCCAGGCCAGGGCCAGGGCCAGGCCAGGCCAGGCCAGGCCAGGCCAGGCCAGGCCAGGCCAGGGCCAGGGCCAGGCCAGGCCAGGTCAGCCAGGCCAGGCCAGGCCAGGCCAGGCCAGGCCAGGGCCAGGCCAATAGGCCAGGCCAGGGCCAGGCCAGGCCAGGCCAGGCCAGGCCAGGCCAGGCCAGGCCAGGCCAGGCCAGGCCAGGCCAGGCCAGGCCAGGCCAGGCCAGGCCAGGCCAGGCCGAAGAAGAAACAGGCCAGGCCTCAGGCCAGCCAGGCTCAGGCTAGGCCAGGCCAGGCCAGGCCAGGGGCCAGGCCAGGGCCAGGCCAGGCCAGGCCAGGCCAGGCTCAGGCCAGGGCTAACAGGCCAGGCCAGGCCAGGCCAGGCCAGGCCAGGCCAGGGCCAGGCCAGGCCAGGCCAGGCCAGGCCAGGCCAGGGCCAGGCCAGGCCAGGCCAGGCCAGGCCAGGCCAGGCCAGGCCAGGGGCCCAGGCCAGGCCAGGCCAGGCCAGGCCAGGCCAGGCCAGGCCAGGGCCAGGCCAGGCCAGGCCAGGCCAGGCCAGGGCCAGGCCAGGCCAGGCCAGGCCAGGCCAGGCCAGGCCAGGCCAGGGCCAGGCCAGGCCAGGCCAGGGCCAGGTCAGGCCAGGCCAGGGCCAGGCCAGGCCAGGCTGGTCAGGCCAGGCCAGGTCAGGGCCAGGCTCAGGCCAGGCCAGGCCAGGCCAGGCCAGGGCCAGGCCAGGTCAGGCCAGGGCCAGGCAGCCAGGCCAGGCCAGGTCAGGCCAGGCCAGGCCAGGCCAGGCCAGGCCAGCCAGGCCAGGGCTCAGGGCCAGGCCAGGCCAGGGCCAGCCAGGCCAGGCCAGGCCAGGCCAGGCCAGGCCAGGCCAGGCTCAGGCCAGGCCAGGCCAGGCCAGGCCAGGCCAGGGCCAGGCCAGGCCAGGCTCAGGCCAGGCCGGGGCCAGGCCAGGCCAGGCAGGCCAGGTCCAGGGCCAGGCCAGGCCAGGCCAGGCCAGGCCAGGCCAGGCCAGGCCAGGCCAGGGGCCAGGCCAGGCCAGGCCAGGCCAGGCCAGGGCCAGGCCAGGCCAGGTGCCTGGGCCAGGCCAGGCCAGGCCAGGCTGAAAATAGGCAGGACCAGGCCAGGCCAGGTCAGGCCAGGGGCCAGGCAGGCCAGGGCCAGGCCAGGCCAGGCCAGGCCAGGCCAGGGCCAGTGGCTCAGGCCAGGCCAGGCCAGGCCAGGCCAGGCCAGGCCAGGCCAGGGCCAGGCCAAAAATAGGCCAGGCCAGGCCAGGGCCAGGCCAGGCCAGGCCAGGCCAGGCCAGGGCTGCAGCCAGGGCTCAGGCCAGGCTGAAAAGGCCAGGCCAGGCCAGGCCAGGGCCAGGGCCAGGCCAGGCCAGGCCAAATAGGCCAGGCCAGGCTGGGCCAGGCCAGGCCAGGCCAGGCCAGGCCAGGCTCAGGCCAGGCCAGGCCAGGGCCAGGCCAGGCCAGGCCAGGCCAGGCCAGGCCAGGCCAGGCCAGGCCAGGCCAGGCAACTGAGGCCAGTGGCCAGGCCAGGCAACCAGGCCAGGCTAGGCCAGAAAATAGGCCAGGGCCAGGCCAGGCTCAGGCCAGGCCAGGTTGCCAGGGCCAGGCTGAGGCCAGGCCAGGCCAGGCCAGGAACAGGCCAGGCCAGGCCAGGCCAGCAGGCCAGGCCAAGGGCCAGGCCAGCTGAAAATAGGCCAGGCCAAGGCAGGCCAGGCCAGGGCCAGGCCAGGCCAGGCCAGGGCCAGGCCAGGCCAGGCCAGGCCAGGCCAATGCCAGGCCAGGCCAGGCCAGGCCAGGCTCAGGCCAGGCCAGGCCAGGCCAGGCCAGGCCAGGCCAGGCCAGGCCAGGCCAGGCCAGGCCAGGCCAGGCCAGGGCCAGGCCAGGCCTAGGCCAGGCCAGGCCAGGCCAGGCCAGGCCAGAACCAGGCAGCCAGGCCATTGCCAGGCTGACTAGGCCAAGGCCAGGCCAGGCCAGGGCCAGGCCAGGCCAGGCCAGGCCAGGCCAGGCCAGGCCAGGGCCAGGCCAGGCCAGGCCAGGCCACGGCTGCTCAGGGCCAGGCCAGGGCCAGGCCAGGCCAGGCCAGGGCCAGGGCCAGGCCAGGCCAGGCCAGGCCAGGCCAGGCCAGGCCAGGCCAGGCCAGGCTTGAGGCCAGGCCAGGGCCAGGCCAGGCCAGGCCAGGCCAGGCCAGGCCAGGCCAGGTGGCCAGGCCGATAGGCCAGGCCAGGGCCAGGCCAGGCCAGGCCAGGCCAGGCTAGGCCAGGCCAGGCCAGGCCAGGCCAGGCCAGGCCAGGCCAGGGCCAGGCCAGGCCAGGCCAGGGCCAGGCCAGGCCAGGCCAGGCCAGGCTCAGGCCAGGCCAGGCCAGGCCAGGCCAGGCCAGGCCAGGCCAGGAGGCCAGGCCAGGCCAGGCCAGGGCCAGGCCAGGCCAGGCCAGGCCAGGCCAGGCCAGGCTGGCCAGGCTCAGGCCAGGCCAGGGCCAGGCCAGGGCCAGGCCAGGCCAGGCCAGGCCAGGGCCAGGCCAGGCCAGGGGCCAGGCCAGGCCAGGCCAGGCCAGGCCAGGCCAGGCCAGGCCAGGCCAGGCCAGGCCAGGCCAGGCCAGGCCAGGCCAGGCCAGGCCAGGCCAGGCCAGGCCAGGCCAGGCCAGGCCACTCAGGCCAGGCCAGGCTCAGGCCAGGGCCAGGCCAGGCCAGGCCAAATAGGGCCAGGCCGAAAGGCTGAGGGCCAGGCCAGGCCAGGCCAGGCCAGGCCATCCAGGCCAGGCCAGGCCAGGCCAGGCCAGGCCAGGCCAGGCCAGGCCAGGCCAGGCCAGGGCCAGGCCAGGCCAGGCCAGGCCAGGCCAGGCCAGGGCCAGGCCAGGCCAGGGCCAGGCCAAATAGACATAAAGGCCAGGCCTGTAACAGGGCCAGGCCAGGGCCGACAGGTTGCCAGGCCAGGCCAAATGCAGGCCAGGCCAGGCTCAGGCCAGGGCCAGGCCAGGCTCAGGCCAGGCCAGTGGCCAGGCCAGGCCAGGCTCAGGGCCAGGCCAGGCCAGGCCAGGGCCAGGCCAGGCCAGGCCAGGCCAGGCCAGGCCAGGGCCAGGCCAGGCCAGGCCAGGCCAGGGCCAGGGCCAGGCCAGGCCAGGCCAGGGCCAGGCCAGGCCAGGCCAGGGCCAGGCCAAACAGAGGCCGCCAGGCCATGCCAGGCCAGGGCCAGGGCCAGGCCAGGCCAGGCCAGGCCAGGGCCAGGGTCAGGCCGGCCTAGGCCAGGCCAGGCCAGGCCAGGCCAGGCCAGGCCAGGCCAGGCCAGGCCAGGCCAGGCCAGGCCAGGCCAGAGCCAGGCCAGGGCCAGGCCAGGCCAGGCCAGGGCCAGGCCAGGCCAGGGCCAGGGCCAGGCCAGGCCAGGCCAGGCCAGGCCAGGCCAGGCCAGGCCAGGCCAGGCCAGGCCAGGCCAGGCCAGGCCAGGCCAGGCTCAGGCCAGGCCAGGCCAGGCTGGGTCCGGGCCAGGGCCAGGCCAGGCCAGGCCAGGCCAGGCCAGGCCAGGCCAGGCCAGGCCAGGCCAGGCCAGGCCAGGCCAGGCCAGGCTCAGGCCAGGCCAGGGCCAGGCCACCAGGCCAGGCCAGGCCAGGCCAGGCCAGGGCCAGGCCAGGCCAGGCCAGGCCAGGCCAGGGCCAGGCTAGGGCCAGGCCAGGCCAGGCCAGGGCCAGGCCAGGCAGGCCAGGCCAGGGGCCAGGCCAGGCCAGGCCAGGCCAGGCCAGGCCAGGCCAGGCCAGGCCAGGCCAGGCCAGGCCAGGCCAGGCCAGGCCAGGTACCAGGCCAGGGCCAGGCCAGGCCAGGCCAGGCCAGGCCAGGCCAGGCCAGGCCAGGCCAGGGCCAAAGGCCAGGCCGACTGCATGGCCAGGCCAGGGCAAAGAAACAGGCCAGGCCAGGCTACAGGCCAGGCCAGCCAGGCCAGGCCAGGCCAGGCCAGGCCAGGCCAGGCTGGGCCAGGCCAGGCCAGGCCAGGCCAGGCCAGGCGAGGCCAGGCCAGTGGCCAGGCCAGGCCAGGGCCAGGTCAGGCCAGGCCAGGCCAGGCCCAGGCCAGGCCAGGGCCAGGCCAGGCCAGGCCAGGCCAGGCCAGGCCAGGCCAGGCCAGGCCAGGGCCAGGGCCAGGCCAGGGCCAGGCCAGGCCAGGCCAGGCCAGGCCAGGGCCAGGCCAGGCCAGGCCAGGCCAGGGCCAGGCCAGGCCAGGCCAGGCCAGGCCAGGCCAGGCCAGGCCAGGCCAGGCCAGGCCAGGCCAGGCCAGGCCAGGGCCAGCCAGGCCAGGCCAGGCCAGGCCAGGCCAGGCCAGGCCAGGCCAGGCCAGGCCAGGCCAGGCCAGGCCAGGCCAGGCCAGGCCAGGCCAGGCTAAATAGGCCAGGCCAGGCCAGGCCAGCCAGGCCAGGCCAGGCCAGGCCAGGCCAGGAAACAGGGCCAGGCCAGGCCAGGCCAGGCCAGCCAGGCCAGGCCAGGCCAGGCCAGGCCAGGGCAGGCCAGGCCAGGCCAGGCCAGGCCAGGCCAGGCCAGGCCAGGCCAGGCCAGGCCAGAGGCCAGGGCCAGGCTAGGCCAGGCTGAAATAGGGCCAGGCTCAGGCCAGGCCAGGCCAGGCCAGGCCAGGCCAGGCCAGGCCAGGGAAAATAGGGCCAGAGCACCAGGCAAAGATGTAAAACGCAGGCCAGGCCAGGCCAGGCCAGGCCAGGCCAAAGGCCAGGCCAGGCCAGGCCAGGGCCAGGCCAAGGGCCAGGCTGAAAATAGGCCAGGCCAGGGCCAGGCCAGGCCAGGCCAGGCCAGGCCAGGCCAGGCCAGGGCCAGGCCAGGCCAGGGCCAGGGGCCAGGCCAGGGCCAGGCCATGCCAGGCCAGGCCAGGCCAGGCCAGGCCAGGGCTGACAGGCCAGGCCAGGCCAGGCCAGGCTCAGGCCAGGCCAGGCCAGGCCTAGGCTGTGGCCAGGCCAGGCCAGGGCCAGAGCCGCCAGGCCAGGCCAGGCCAGGCCAGGCCAGGCCAGGGCCAGGCCAGGCCAGGCCAGGCCAGGGCCAGGCCAGGCCAGGCCAGGCCGGGGGCCAAGGCCAGGCCAGGCCGCCAGGCAGAGGCCAGGCCAGGGCCAGGCCAGGCTGCAGGCCAGGTCAGGCTTAGGCCAGGGGCCAGGCTTCAGGCCAGGGCCAGGCCAGGCTAGGGCCAGGCCAGGCCAGGCACAGGCTTAGGGCATCCAAACAGGCCAGGCCAGGGCGCTGAGGCTAGGCAAAATAGGCCAGGCCAGGCCAGGCCAGGGCCAGGGCCAGGCCAGGCCAGGCCAGGCCAGGCCAGGGCCAGGCCAGGCCAGTGCCGAAAGGCCAGGCCAGGCCAGGCCAGGCCAGGCCAGGCCAGGCCAGGCCAGGCCAGGCCGGCCAGGCCAGGCCAGGCCAGGCCAGGCCAGTCCAGGCCAGGCCAGGCCAGGCCAGGCCAGGCCAGGCCAGGGCCAGGGCCAGGCCAGGCCAGGCCAGGCCAGGGCCAGGCCGAAATGGCCAGGCCAGGCCAGGCCAGGCCAGGCCAGGCCATGGCCAGGCCAGGCCAGGCCAGGCCAGGCCAGGCCAGGCCAGGCCAGGCCAGGCCAGGCCAGGCCAGGCCAGGCCAGGCCAGGCCAGGCCAGGCCAGGCCAGGCCAGGCCAGGCCAGTGGCCAGGCCAGGCCAGGCCAGGCCAGGGCCAGGCTCAGGCCAGGGCCAAAGAGGCCAGGCCAGCTGAAGAGGGCCAGGCCAGGCCAGGCCAGGCCAGGCCAGGGCCAGGCCAGGCCAGGGCCAGGCCAGGCAGGGGCCAGGCCAGGGCCAGGCCAGGCCAGGCCAGGCCAGGCCAGGCCAGGCCAGGCCAGCTCAGGCCAGGCCAGGCCAGGCCAGTGGCTAAAGAGAGGCCAGGGCCAGGCCAGGCTGAAGAAGCCAGGGCCAGGCCAGGCCAGGCCAGGCCAGGCCAGGCTTGCAAGGTACACAGTACCAGGCCAGGTATCCACTCGCCAACTGCTTTAGGCCAGGCTAGGCGTTTTTAGGGCCAGGCCAGGAATACTAGGCTAGGGTTAGGTTGAATATAATAGGGCTATCTAGCTGAGCTATCCGTTTAAAAGAAATTCAAAAATAAATTGCTAAAAATTCTAAGCGAACTCAGACTAAAACCAGTGACTGGCAATATACACATATCAAATCAGTTATCCAATTGGCCTAAACTGTCCTACTAACTATAAGGCGCAAGTGTTGTTTATTGAAGATGATGCAGAATACTCTGTTCTTTTTGTCAATATAATGGTGTCAACTTCTTTACAACATCCGTAAAAAGAACATATATCTTTGTCTGAAGCGAACTGGGATTCGAACCAGGACTTGCAATATACAATACTATCCAGTTATCCAGCTGGGCCTAACCGTTCTACCTCATAAGAAGTGTTTTTATTGTAGACATGAAAAGTATACATGGTTCTTTCTTCTAAATAATGTGTCAACTTCTTTTACAATCCGGCAAAAAAGAAATATACCTTTGTATGTTTGCAACTGAATTCTCAACCAGGACTTGCAATATACAATATCATCAGTTATCCAATTGAGGGCTGCCATCCGTTCTACTTTATATAAGAAGTGTTCTTTTATTGTAGATATAAAGAATTCTCTGTTCTTTCTTTTAATATAATGTGTAAACTGCTTTACTACCTTGGTAAAAGAAATATATCTTTTGTCTGAGCAAACTGGGGATTCGGAATCCAGGGACTTGGCAATATACAATATCATCAGTTATCCATATTTGCTAATCCATTCTAATCATATAAAGTGTTTTTTATTGTAGATATAAAGAATTCTGTTCTTCTTCAATATAATGTCTCAACTGCTTTTACAATCCGGTAAAAAGAAATACATTCTTGTCTGAGCGAACTGGGGATTCGAACCAGCGTTCTCTCCAATAACACAATATCATCACCGTTATCCAATTGAGTCAGCCGTTCTACTCATAAGACAGTGTTTTTATTGTAGATCATAAAGAATTCTCTGTTCTTTCTAAAAATATAATGTGTCATTGAATTCTTTTTACAAATCCGTAAAAATAAATATATCGCTTTGTCTGATGCGAACTGGGATTCGAACCAGGGACTTGCAATATACAATACCATCAGTTATCCAATTTGGCTAACCGTCCTAGTCATATGAAGTACTCTCTTTATTGTAGATAAAAAGAATACTCCTTGTTCTTCTTTCAATATAATGTGTCAACGTTCTTTTTACAATCCGGTAAAAAGAAATATATCTTTGTCTGATGCAAACTGGGATTGGAACCAGCGACTTGCAATATACAATACCATCAGTTATCCAGCTTTGGCTTAAACCGTTCTTGGACACATAAAGAAGTGTTCTTTATATGTATAGATAAAAAGAATACATGGTTCTTCTTTCAATATAATACGTCAACTTCTTTTACAGTCCGGCAAAAAGAAATATATCTTTGCCTGATGCAACTGGGATTCGGAACCAGGGTCTTGCAATATACAAGATCGACCATCAAGTTATCCAATCCTTGAGCCAACCGTCTCAGTCATAAGAAGTGTTCTCTTATTGTAGATATGTAGAATTCTCTGCTTATTCTTTCAATAGTAATGTGTCAATTCCTTTTACAATCCGGTAAAAGAAATGTATCGCTTTGGTGATGGATGCAACTGGGATTCGAACCAGGGACTTGCAATATACAATACCATCAGTTATCCAATTGAGCTAATCCGTTCTACTCATATGAAGTGTGCTTTATTGTAGATATAAAGAATTTCGTGTCTCTTTCTTTCATTATAATGTGTCAACTTCTTTTACAATCCAGTAAAAATTTCAAATATATCTTTGGTTCTGAGCGAACTTTCGGGATCAGAACCAGGGACTTGCAATATACAATATCATCAGTTATCCACTTTGGCTAAATCCGTCCTAGTCATACGAAGTGTTGTTTATTGCAGATATAAAGAATACTATGTTCTTCTTTCAATATAATGTGTCAACTTCTTTTACAATCCGGTAAAAAAGGAATATATTTTGTCTGATGCGAATCTGGGATTAGGAACCAGCGACTTGCACATATGCAATATCATCAGTTATCCAATTTGGCTAACCGTCCTAGTCATATGAAGTGTTCTTTATTGTAGATACAAAGAATCCTGTTCTTCGTTCAATATAATGTGTCAGACTTTTTTACAATCCGGCAAAAAGAAATATATCTTTGTCTGATGCGAACCTGGGATTCGAACCAGGGACTTGCAATTTTATAATATCATCAGTTATCCAATTGAGCTAACCGTTCTACTCACACAAGAAGTGTTCTTTTTATTGTAGATATAAAGAATTCTCTGTTCTTCTTTCAATATAATAAGTATCAACCGCTTCTTGCTACATCCTGCAAAAAGAGATAAATTTTTGTCTGATGCCAAACTGGGATTCGAACCAGTGACTTGCAATACACAATACCATCAGTTATCCAATTGGGCTAACCGTTCTAATTATAAGAAGTGTTCTTTATTGTGTAGATAAAAGAAGACTCTGTTCTTCTTCAACATAATGTGTCAATATATCTTGTCTGATGCAACTTGGATTCGAACAAGGACTTGGTAATATATAATACTCATCAGTTTTCCAATTGGGCTAATCGTCTTAGTCATATGAAGTGTTCTTTTATTGTAGATATAAAGAATTGTCTGTTCTTCTTTTAATATAATGTGTCAACTTCTTTTTACAATCCGGTAAAAAGAAACATATCTTCTGTCTAAGCGAACTGGGACGCCAACCAGGGACTTGCAATATACACATACCATCAGTTATCCAATTGAGCTGAACCGTTCTAACTCATATGAAGTGTTTTTTTTTGTAACATGCAAAGAATCCTCTGTTCTTTTCATATATATGTGTCAACTTTTTACAGGACTAGGTTCGCAAAAAGAAATATATTCTTGTCTAATGCAACTGGGATTCGAACCAAGGACTTGCAATTTATAATACCACTCAGTTATCCAACTGAGCCATCCGTTCTACTTATACGAAGTGTTTTTCTTGCATTTATAAAGAATTCTCTGTTATTCTTTTAAATATAATGTGTCAACTTCTTTTACAATCCGGCAAAAAGAAATACATCTTTGGTCTGAGCGAAATCTGGGATTGGAACCAGGACTCTGCAACATATAATACCATCAGTTATCCAATTGGGCTAACTGGCATCTACGTCATATAAAGTGTTCTTTATTGTAGATATAAAGAATACCTTTCGTTCTTCTTCTCAATATAATGTGTCAACTGCTCTTTTACAATCCGGTAAAAGAAATAATATCTTTTGTCTTGGAGTGAACTGGGATCTGAAACCAGGTATGGGCAACATACAATATCATCAGTTATCCAATTGGGCTAACCGTCCTAGTCATGTGTAAGAAGTGTTATTTAATGTAGATAAAAGGAATACTCTGTTCTCTTCTCAATATAATGTCTCAGCTAAGCTTTTAACCAATCTGGTCAAAAGAAATATATCTTTGTCTGAGCGAATCCGGGATTCGAACCAGCGACTTGCAACATACAATATCATCAGTTATCCAATTTGACTAACCGTCCTAGTCATACGAAGTAGTTCTTTATTGTAGATAAAAAGAATTCTCTGTTCTTCTTTCAATATAAAGTGTCAAACTTCCTTTTACAATCCGGTAAAAAGAAAATATATCTTTGTCTGACGCAACTGGGATTCGAAATCCAGGGACTTTGCAATTTATAATATTGCTAACAACTGGTTATCCAATTGAGCTAACCATTCTACCCATAAGAAGTGTTTCTTCTTTGTAGATAAGTAAAGAATACTGCTGTTCTCTTCAATATAATCTTGTCAACTGCTTGCTACAATCCGGTAAAAGAACACATATTTTTGTCTGGAGCGAACTGGGATTCGAACCAGGAGTGGCAACATACAATACCATCAGTCATTATCCAATTGGGCTAAGGTCCTAGTCATATGAAGTTTGTTCTTTATTTGTAGATATAAAGAATCTTCTGTTATTCTTTAATATAATATGTCAACTTTTCTACAACTCCTGTAAAAAGAAATACATCTCTTTGTCTGATGCTAGGGAACTGGGATTCGAACCAGTGACTTGCAATAGTAAAATACCATCAGTTATCCAATTGGGCTAACTGTTCGTTTTAATCATAAGAAGCATGTTTTATTGTAGATATAAAGAATACTCTGTTCTTTTCAATATAATTGTGTCAACTTCTTTACAATCAGGTAAAAAGAAATATATCTTTTGTCTGATGCGAACTGGGATTCGAACCAAGGACTTGCAATATATACACCATCAGAAGTTATCCATTTGGAGTGTACTTCGTTCTAATCATAAGAAGTGTGCTTTATTGTAGATATAAAGAATTTTCTGTTCTTCTTTCAATATAATGTGTCAACTTTTACAAACTGGTAAAAAGAAATATATCTTTGTTCTGGGGCGAACTGGGATTCGAACCAGGGACTTGCAATATACAACATCATCAATGTGTTATCCAATTGAGCTATCCGTTCTGACTTCTAAGAAGTGTGCTTTATTGTAGATATAAAGAATTCTCTGTTCTTCTTCAATATAATTTGTCAAATCAGCTTGCTTTTACAATCCGGTAAAAAGAAATATATCTTTGTCTGGATGCAACTGGGATTCGGAACCAGGGACTTGCAATATATAATACCATCAGTTATCCAATTGGGCTAACTGTCCTACGTCATATGAAGTGTCTCTTTATATGTAGATATATATAATACTTTGTTCTTCTTTCAAAATATTGTGTCAACTTTCAGTTACAATCCGGCAAAAAGAAATATATCTTTGTCTGATGCGAACTGGGATTCGGAATCCAGGGACTTGCAAATTATAATATCATCAGTTATCCAATTGAGCTATCCTTTCTACTCATAAGAATTGCTCTTCATATAAAAATTTCTATTCTTCTTTCAATATAATTTGTCAAATCGCTTGCTACACTCCGGGAAAAAGAAATATATCATTTGTCTGACCAAACTGGGACTCGGAACCAGAGGACTTGCAATATAAAATACCATCAGTTATCCAATTGGGCTAACCGTTCTGGACCTCATAAGAAGTGTACTTTATTGTAGATAAAAAGAATACTCGTTCTTCTTTCTGATATAATGTGTCAACTTCTTTTACAATCCGGTAAAAAGAAGTGTATCTTTGTCTGAGCAAACTCGGGATTCGAACCAGGGACTTGCAATTTATACAGTACAATCCAGTTATCCATTTGAGCTATCCGTTCTACTCATAAGAAGTGTGCTTTGTTGTTGATATACAAGAATTCTCTGTTATTCTTTCAATATAATGATGTCAACTCTTTTTACAATCCGGCAAAAGAAATACATTCTCCGTTTGATGCGAACTCGGGATTCGAACCAGGGACTCGCAACATACAATGTACAAATCAGTTATCCAATTGGGCTAACCGTCCCAGTCATTTAAAGAAGTGCTTTTATTGTAGATATAAAGAATAATCTCTGTTCTTCTTTTCAATATAATGTGTCAACTTCTTTTACAAATCCAGTAAAAAGAAATATATCTTTTGTCTGATGCGAACTGGATTCGAACCAGGACTTGCATATTACAATACCATCAGTTATCCAATTGGGCTAATCCTTCTACTCATAAGAAGTGTTCTTTCTTGTAGATATAAAGAATACTCGTGTTCTTCTTTCAATATAATTTGTCAACTTCAGTTTTGCTACACTGGGGAAAAAAGAAATATATATTTTGTCTGATGCAAACTGGGACTCGAACCAGGAAGTTGCAATATACAATACTGCATCATATTATCCAGTTGATGCTAACCGTTCTACTCATGCGAAGTGTACTTTTAGTGTAGATAATAAAGAATACTCTGTTCTTTTTCAATATATCAAAATAACTTTTTACAATCCGGTATAAAAGAAATATATCTTTGTTTGATGCAACTGGGATTCGAACAAGTGGTCTTGAGATTTATAATACAATCAGTTATGCATTTGAGCTATCCGTTCTACTCATATGAAGTGGTGCTTTGTTGTTGATATATAAAGAATTTCGTTATTCTTCAATATAATGTGTCAACTTTTACAATCCGGTAAAAAGAAATACATCTCCTGTTTGAGCGAATCCGGGATTCGAACCAGGACTTGCAATATACATTACCATCAGTTATCCAATTGGGCTAACCGTCTACCAGTCATTTAAAGAAGCTTAATGGTAGATATAAAGAATTCCTCTGTTCTTCTTCAATATAATGTGTCAACTTTTCTTTTACAATCCGGTAAAAAAGAAATATATCTTTCGTCTGATGCAACTGGGATTCGGAACCAGTGTCTTGCAATATACAATACCATCAGTTATCCAATTGGGCTAACCGTCTCAGTCATATGAAGTGTTCTTCATTGTAGATATAAAGAATGCCTTGTTCCTTCTTTCAATATATCGTGTCAACTTCTTTTACAATCTTGCAAAAAGAAATATATCTTTGTTTGGATGCGAACTGGGATTCGAACCAGTGACTTAGTGCAATGATACAATACTCATCAGTTATCCAATTTGGCTAACTGTCCTAGTTATATGAAGTGTTCTTTATTGTAGATATAAAGAATTCTCTGTTCTTCTTTTCAATATAATGTGTCAAATTTTTTTTTACAACTGCAAAAAGAAATATTATCCTTTGTCTGAGCGAACTGGGATTCGTAACCAGGGACTTGCAAATGTACAATACCATCAGTTATCCAATTGGGCTAACCGTTCTAGTCATAAGAAGTGTTCTTTATGTAGATACAGAAAAGCATACATGGTTCTGCTCTTCAAATATAATGTGTCAACTTCTTTTATTAATCCAGTAAAAAAGAAGCTGACATATTTTGAAAAAGATGCGAACCGACTGACCAGTGACTTGCAATATACAATACCATCAGTTATCCAGCTGGGGCTAACCGTTCTAGTCATAAGAAGTGTTCTCTAATGTAGATACAAAGAATACATGGTTCTTTTTAAAAATGTGTCAACTTCTTTTACAATTCGTAAAAAGAAAATATATCACTTATCCAGCTGGGCCAACTGTCCTAGTTATATGAAGTGTTCTTTATTGTAGATATAAAGAATCTCTGTTCTTTCTTTCAATATCATGTGTCAACTTATTTTACAATCCGTAAAAAGAAATAAATATTCTTTGTCTGAGCGAACTGGGATTCGAACCAGGGACTTGCAATGCACAAATTACCACCAGTTGTTCAAGTGTGGGCTAGAACCGTTCTAATTTCTTAAGAAGCTGCGTTCTCTTATGCAGATATGTAAAAGTATACATGGTTCTTTTTCGATATAATGTGTCAACTTCTTTTTACAATCCGGTAAAAAGAAATTGACATATTTTGAAAAAGATGCGAACTGGGATTCGAACCAGTGACTTGCAATATACAATACCATCAGTTACCCAGTTGGGCTAACCGTTCTAAATATAAGAAGTGTTATCTAATGGTATAAAAAGTATACATGGTTCTTTTTCAAAATAATCGTGTCAACTTTTACAAACTGCAAAAGAAATATATATTTTGTCTGAGCCGGAATTGGGATCTAAACCAGGGACTTGCAATACATACAATATCAATCAATATCATCAATATCAATTGAGCTATCTGTTCTACTCATATGAAGTGTGCCTTTTTGTAGATATAAAGAATTCTCTGTTCTTCTTTCAATATAATGTGTCAACTTCTTTTTACAATCCGCAAAAAGAAATACATCTTTGTTTGATGCGAACTAGATTCGAACCAGGGACTTGCAATATACAATACTTCATCAGTTATCCAATTTGGCTAACCGTCCTAGTTATATGAAGTGTTCTTTATTGTAGATATAAAGAATACTTCTGTTCTCTTCATTCAATATATCGTGTCAACCTTCTCTTACAACTCCGAAAAGAAATACATATTTGCTGTCTGGATGCGAACTGGGATCTCGAACCAGGGACTTGCAATGTACAAGATTACCATCAGTTATCAAGTTGGGCACAACTGCTCTCTAGTTTCCATATAAGAAGTGTCTCTCTTATAGTAGATAAAAAAGTATACATGCCTTCTTTTTTCATATATCATGTCAACTTCTTTTACAATCTGCAAAAAGAAGTATGACACATTTTGAAAAAGAGCGAACTGGGATTCGACCCAGGACTTGCAATATACAATACCATCAGTTATCCAGTTGGGTCTAACCGTTCTACTTCATAAGAAGTGTTCTCTAATGTAGATACAAAGAATACATGGTTCTTTCTTCAATATAATGTGTCAACTTCTTTTTACAATTCGGTAAAAAGAAATATATCTTTGTCTGAGCGAACTGGGAACCAAGGACTTGCAATATACATTACCATCAGTTATCCAATTGGGCACAACTGTCTCTAGTTAGCATGAAGTGTTTCTTCTTATTGTAGATATAAAAGAATAATTCGTTCTTCTTTCAATATCATGTGTCAACTTTTTTACAATCCGCAAAAGAAATAAACATGTTTGTCTGTTAAACCGAATTGAACTCAGGGACTTGCAATATGGCAATACCATCAGCTACCCAGTTGGGCTAACCGTTCTAGTCATAAGAAGTGTTCTCTTAATGGTGATGTGTATATACATGGTTCTTTTCAAAATAATGTGTCAACTTACAATCCGGCAAAAGAAATATATTTTGTCTGGGCGAATTGGGATCGAACCAGGACTTGCAACATACAACACACCCAACATCAACGATCAACCGACCATCCGTCTGTCCATATGGCAAAAATTTTGCAGATATACAAAGAATTCTCTGTTCTTTCAATATAATGTGTCAACTTTTACAATCCGGTAAAGAAACATATCTTTGTCTGGAGGGAACGGGATCTGAACCAGGACTTGCAATATAGAATGCCACTCAGTTATCCAATTGGCTAACCGTCCTAGTCATATAAAGTGTTTTTATTGTAGATATAAAGAATTCTCTGTTCTTCTTTCAATATAATGTCTCAACTGCTTTTACAGTCCGGTAAAAGAAATACATCTTTTTGTCCGAGCGAACCGGGATTCGAATCAGGGACTCTGCAATATACAACATCATCAGTTATCCAATTGGGCTAGCCGTCCTAGTCATATGAAGTGTTCTTTGTAGTTGATATAAAGTTTTCTCTGTTATTCTTTGTTGATATTGTGTCAACTTCATTTTACAATCCGGTAAAAATCAATACTTCTCTTGTTTGAGCGAACTGGGATTCGAACCAGGGACTTGCAATATACAATATTTTCAGTTGTCCAATTTGGCTAACCGTCCTAGTCATATGAAGTGTTCTTTATTGTAGATATAAAGAATTCTCTGTTCTTTTTTCAATATAATGTGTCAACTTCTTTTTACAATCCGGTAAAAAGAAATACATCTCTTGTTTGAGCGAACTGGGATTCGAACCAGGGACTTGCAATATACAATATCATCAGTTATCCAATTTGGCTAAACGTCCTAGTAATTTGAAGTGTGCTTTTTTGTAGATATAAAGAATTCTCTGTTCTTCTTTCAATATAATGTGACAACTTCTTTTTACAGTCCGGTAAAAAGAAATATATCTTTGTCTGATGCAACTGGGATTCGAACCAGGGACTTGCAAATTATAATATCATCAATATCATCAATATCAATTGAGCTATCCGTTCTACTCATATGAAGTGTGCCTTTTTTTAGATATAAAGAATTCTCTGTTCTTCTTTCAATATAATGTGTCAACTTCTTTTTACAATCCGGTAAAAAGAAATACTCATTTTGTCTGAGCGAACTGGGATTCGAACCAGGGACTTGCAATATACAATACCATCAGTTATCCAGTTGGGCTAACCGTTCTAGTCATAAGAAGTGTTCTCTAATGTAGATACAAAGTATACATGGTTCTTTTTCAAAATAATGTGTCAACTTCTTTTAACAATTCGGTAAAAAGAAATATATCTTTTGTCTGGGCGAACTGGGATCGAACCAGGGACTTGCAATATACAATATCATCAATATCATCAATATCAATTGAGCTATCCGTTCTACTCATATGAGGTGTGCTTTTTGGTAGATATAAAGAATTCTCTGTTCTTCTTTCAATATAATGTGTCAACTTCTTTTTACAATCCGGTAAAAAGAAATATATCTTTGTCTGAGGGAACTGGGATTCGAACCAGGGACTTGCAATATATAATGCCATCAGTTATCCAATTGGGCTAACCGTCCTAGTCATATAAAGTGTTTTTTTATTGTAGGTATAAAGAATTCTCTGTAATTCAATATAATGTCTCTACTGCTTTTTACAGTCCGGTAAAAAGAAATACATCTTTTGTCTGAGCGAACTGGGATTCGAACCAGGGACTTGCAATATACAATATCATCAATTATCCAATTGGGCTAGCCGTCCTAGTCATATGAAGTGTTCTTTATTGTAGATATAAAGAATTCTCTGTTATTCTTTCAATATAATGTGTCAACTTCTTTTTACAATCCGGTAAAAAGAAATACATCTCTTGTTTGAGCAATCTGGGTTTCGATCCAGGGACTTGCAATTTACCATATCTTCAGTTTTCCAATTGGGCTAACCGTCCTAGTCATTTGAAGTGTTCTTTATTGTAGATATAAAGAATTCTCTGTTCTTTTTTCAATATAATGTGTCAACTTCTTTTGACAATCCGGTAAAAAGAAATACATCTCTTGTTTGAGCGAACTGGGATTCGAACCAGGGACTTGCAATATACAATATCATCAGTTATCCAATTTGGCTAAACGTCCTAGTCATTTGAAGTGTGCTTTTTTGTAGATATAAAGAATTCTCTGTTCTTCTTTCAATATAATGTGTCAACTTCTTTTTACAGTCCGGTAAAAAGAAATATATCTTTGTCTGATGCAACTGGGATTCGAACCAGGGACTTGCAAATTATAATATCATCAATATCATCAATATCAATTGAGCTCTGTTCTACTCATATGAAGTGTTTTTTTTAGATATAAAGATTTCTCTGTTCTTCTTTCAATATAATGTGTCAACTTCTTTTTACAGTCCGGTAAAAAGAAATATATCTTTGTCTGATGCAACTGGGATTCGAACCAGGGACTTGCAAATTATAATATCATCAATATCATCAATATCAATTGAGCTCTCCTTTCTACTCATATGAAGTGTGCCTTTTTTTAGATATAAAGAATTCTCTGTTCTTCTTTCAATATAATGTGTCAACTTCTTTTTACAATCCGGTAAAAAGAAATACATATTTTGTCTGAGAGAACTGGGATTCGAACCAGGGACTTGCAATATACAATACCATCAGTTATCCAGTTGGGCTAACCGTTCTAGTCATAAGACGTGTTCTCTTATGTAGATAAAAAGTATACATGGTTCTTTTTTCAAAATAATGTGTCAACTTCTTTTTACAATCCGGTAAAAAGAAATATGTATTTTGTCTAGGCGAATTGGGATCGAACCAGGGACTTGCAATATACAATATCATCAATATCATCAATATCAATTGAGCTAACCGTTCTACTAATATGAAGTGTGCCTTTTTGTAGATATAAAGAATTCTCTGTTCTTCTTTCAATATAATGTGTCAACTTCTTTTTACAATCCGGTAAAAAGAAATTTATCTTTGTCTGAGGGAACTGGGATTCGAACCAGGGACTTGCAATATATAATGCCATCAGTTATCCAATTGGGCTAACCGTCCTAGTCATATAAAGTGTTTTTTTATTGTAGGTATAAAGAATTCTCTGTTCTTCTTTCAATATAATGTGTCAACTGCTTTTTACAGTCCGGTAAAAAGAAATACATCTTTTGTCTGAGCGAACTGGGATTCGAACCAGGGACTTGCAATATACAATATCATCAGTTATCCAATTGGGCTAGCCGTGCTAGTCATATGAAGTGTTCTTTATTGTAGATATAAAGAAATCTCTGTTATTCTTTCAATATAATGTGTCAACTTCTTTTTACAATCCGGTAAAAAGAAATACATCTCTTGTTTGAGCGAACTGGGATTCGAACCAGGGACTTGCAATATACAATATCATCAGTTATCCAACTTGGCTAACCGTCCTAGTCGTATGAAGTGTTCTTTATTGTAGATATAAAGAATTCTCTGTTCTTCTTTCAATATAATGTGTCAACTTCTTTTTACAATCCGGTAAAAAGAAATACATATTTTGTCTGAGCGAACTGGGATTCGAACCAGGGACTTGCAATATACAATACCATCAGTTATCCAGTTGGGCTAACCGTTCTAGTCATAAGAAGTGTTCTCTAATGTAGATACAAAGTATACATGGTTCTTTTTCAAAATAATGTGTCAACTTCTTTTAACAATTCGGTAAAAAGAAATATATCTTTTGTCTGGGCGAACTGGGATCGAACCAGGGACTTGCAATATACAATATCATCAATATTATCAATATCAATTGAGCTATCCGTTCTACTCATATGAGGTGTGCTTTTTTGTAGATATAAAGAATTCTCTGTTCTTCTTTCAATATAATGTGTCAACTTCTTTTTACAATCCGGTAAAAAGAAAAATATCTTTGTCTGAGGGAACTGGGATTCGAACCAGGGACTTGCAATATATAATGCCATCAGTTATCCAATTGGGCTAACCGTCCTAGTCATATAAAGTGTTTTTTTATTGTAGGTATAAAGAATTCTCTGTTCTTCTTTCAATATAATGTCTCAACTGCTTTTTACAGTCCGGTAAAAAGAAATACATCTTTTGTCTGAGCGAACTGGGATTCGAACCAGGGACTTGCAATATACAATATCATCAGTTATCCAATTGGGCTAGCCGTCCTAGTCATATGAAGTGTTCTTTATTGTAGATATAAAGAATTCTCTGTTCTTCTTTCAATATAATGTGTCAACTTCTTTTTACAATCCGGTAAAAAGAAATACATATTTTGTCTGAGCGAACTGGGATTCGAACCAGGGACTTGCAATATACAATACCACCAGTTATCCAGTTGGGCTAACCGTTCTAGTCATAAGGAGTTCTCTAATGTAGATACAAAGTATACATGGTTCTTTTTCAAAATAATGTGTCAACTTCTTTTAACAATTCGGTAAAAAGAAATATATCTTTTTTCTGGGCGAACTGGGATCGAACCAGGGACTTGCAATATACAATATCATCAATATCATCAATATCAATTGAGCTATCCGTTCTACTCATATGAGGTGTGCTTTTTTGTAGATATAAAGAGTTCTCTGTTCCTCTTTCAATATAATGTGTCAACTTCTGTTTACAATCCGGTAAAAAGAAATATATCTTTGTCTGATGCAACTGGGATTCGAACCAGGGACTTGCAAAATTTAGTTTGTTTCGCTTGGATGACCAGATCACAGGGCGCGGCCCGTCCGACGGTCACGTTATGTTTGAATATTTTTGCATATATTATTTTCATTGTCTTCTTTGGTGCAAAATCACTAAGGCGTGTCGCTATATAAATACCATGATCCGATACAACAAATCAGTTCAGGCCAACGCATTTCTGCTGTGTGCATACGTTTTCAGATAGGTCTACAATCCGGTAAAAAGAAATACATCTCTTGTTTGAGCGAACTGGGATTCGAACCAGGGACTTGCAATATACAATATCATCAGTTATCCAATTTGGCTAACCGTCCTAGTTATATGAAGTGTTCTTTATTGTAGATATAAAGAATTCTCTGTTCTTCTTTCAATATAATGTGTCAACTTCTTTTTACAATCCGGTAAAAAGAAATACATATTTTGTCTGAGCGAACTGGGATTCGAACCAGGGACTTGCAATATACAATAACATCAGTTATCCAGTTGGGCTAACCGTTCTAGTCATAAGAAGTGTTCTCTTATGTAGATAAAAAGTATACATGGTTCTTTTTTCAAAATGTGTCAACTTCTTTTTACAATCCGGTAAAAAGAAGTTGACTCATTTTGAAAAAAGAGCGAACTGGGATTCGAACCAGGGACTTGCAATATACAATACCATCAGTTATCCAGTTGGGCTAACCGTTCTAGTCATAAGAAGTGTTCTCTAATGTAGATACAAAGAATACATGGTTCTTTTTCAAAATAATGTGTCAACTTCTCTTTACAATTCGGTAAAAAGAAATATATCATCACTTATCCAGTTGGGCTAACTGTTTTAGTCGTAAGAAGTGTTCTTTATTCTAGTTAAAAAGAATACTTTGTTCTTTTTCAATATAATGTCTCAACTGCTTTTTACCAATCTGGTAAATAGATATATATCTTTTGTCTGGGCGAACTGGGATTCGGACCAGGGACATGCAATATACAATATTATCAGTTATCCAATTGGGCTAACCGTCCTAGTCATATGAAGTGTGCTTTATTGTAGATATAAAGAATTCTCTGTTCTTCTTTCAATATAACGTGTCAACTTCTTTTTACAATCCGGTAAAAAGAAATATATCTTTTGTCTGGGCGAACTGGGATCGAACCAGGGACTTGCAATATACAATATCATCAGTTATCCAATTGAGCTCTCCGTTCTACTCATATAAAGTGTTTTTTATTGTAGATAAAAAGAATTCTCTGTTCTTCTTTCAATATCATGTCTCAACTGCTTTTTACAATCCGGTAAAAAGAAATACATCTTTTGTCTGAGCGAACTGGGATTCGAACCAGGGACTTGCAATATACAATACCATCAGTTATCCAATTGGGCTAACCGTCCTAGTCATATGAAGTGTTCGTTATTGTAGATATAAAGAATTCTCTGTTCTTCTTTCAATATAATGTGTCAACTTCTTTTTACAATCCGGTAAAAAGAAATATATTTTTTTCTGAGCGAACTGGGATTCGAACCAGGGACTTGCAATATACAATATCATCAGTTATCCAATTTGGCTAACCGTCCTAGTCATATGAAGTGTTCTTTATTGTAGATATCGAGAATTCTCTGTTCTTCTTTCAATATAATGTGTCAACTTCTTTTTACAATCCGGTAAAAAGAAATACATCTTTTGTCTGAGCGCACTTGGATTCGAACCAGGGACTTGCAATATACAATATCATCAGTTATCCAATTGGGCTAACCGTCCTAGTCATATGAAGTGTTCTTTATTGTAGATATAAAGAATTGTCTGTTCTTCTTTCAACATAATGTGTCAACTTCTTTTTACCAATCCGGTAAAAAGAAATATATCTTTTGTCTGATGCAACTGGGATTCGAACCAGGGACTTGCAAATTATAATATCATCAGTTATCCAATTGAGCTATCCTTTCTACTCATAAGAAGTGTTCTTTCTTGTATATATAAAGAATTCTCTGTTCTTCTTTCAATATAATTTGTCAACTGCTTGCTACACTCCGGTAAAAAGAAATAAATATTTTGTCTGACCAAACTGGGACTCGAACCAGGGACTTGAAATATACAATATCAACAATTATCCAATTGGGCTAACCGTCTTAGTCATGAGAAGTGTTCTTTATTGTAAATAAAAAGAATAATCTGGTTTGTTTTTTAATAATGTGTCAACTTCTTTTTACAATCCGGTAAAAAGAAATATATCTTTGTCTGATGCAAATGGGATTGGAACCAGGGACTTGCAATATACAATATCACCACTTATCCAGTTGGGCTAACTGTTTTAGTCGTAAGAAGTGTTCTTTATTCTAGTTAAAAAGAATACTTTGTTATTCTTTCAAAATAATGTGTCAACTTCTTTTTACAATCCGGTAAAAAGAAATACATCTTTTGTCTGAGCGAACTGGGATTCGAACCAGGGACTTGCAATATACAATATCATCAATTATGCAATTGGGCTAACCGTATTAGTGATAAGAAGCGTTCTCTAATGTAGATATAAAGAATTCTCTGTTCTTCTTTCAATATAATGTCTCAACTGCTTTTTACCAATCCGGTAAAAACAAATATATCTTTTGTCTGAGCGAACAGGGATTCGAACCAGGGAGTTGCAACATATAATATCATCAGTTATCCAATTGGGCCATCCGTCCTAGTCATAAGAAGTGTTCTCTAATGTAGATAAAAAGAATACTCTGTTCTTTTTCAATATAATGTCTCAACTGCTTTCTACACTCCGGTAAAAAGATTTTTTTTCTGAGCGAACTGGGATTCGAACCAGGGACTTGCAATATACAATATCATCACTTATCCAGTTGGGCTAACTGTTTTAGTCGTAAGAAGTGTTCTTTATTGCAAATAAAAAGAATACTCTGTTATTTTTCAATATAATGTGTCAACTTCTTTTTACAATCCGGTAAAAAGAAATATATCTTTGTCTGATTCAACTTGGATTCGAACCAGGGACTTGCAATATATAATACCATCAGTTATCCATTTGAGCTATCCATAAGAAGTGTACTTTATTGTAGATATAAATTACTGTAAACAAAAGCAGATAGCTGCTAATGATGGAATACTTTTCTGTTTTCTCCTTTTTTCAAATTTCTTTTCAAATTTGATATCAGTATACTCGGATGGTTAAGCAGCCCTATGCAATTGGGCCCTGGTGTATATCCGCAGTTACAGCAGCGAAGACATATTGTAGACATAATCTGACACAATCAATCTTTTTAAAACCTGTTTGGTGTACGTTGTCAGCACACGCTGACAAGCTTTTTCCAAAGTTTAAGAGAGTTTGTTTTGCATGTTGTTCAACGGATTTTTTCTTT
>JAJGQC010000360.1:0-46658 GCA_021014325.1 Plazaster borealis
GTTAAAATAAGTTGCCCTGTCACTATAAATAAGTCCCTATTCTGATCTGCATTTGGATACAGATTGCTATCAGTTGGAAACTGTAAAGACCTTTGATATGATATTTGTTTTCAACATTCCAAATGATTTTGTTTGTTTGTACAAGATGTTTCACAACTCTAAAAGTTTCACCTATTTTTCATACATTGCTCGGACTTTTTGTGAGAACCTGGGATGGAGTCTCTTCCAAAACAATGTTCTTGCATGTTAAGAGAGAAGGTTTAAAACTCTTACAACTTTGATTTTGTTTCTCCAGGGTATCTCGATGACTGGAATTGACACAGTGTACTGCTAACGATCATGAAGACATCGAGAGAGATCTGGTGTTGAAGAGTGACGCCTTGGAGATAAATGCATCACTGAATCAAGGAAAGGAGTATCCAATTTTGTTTTCTTAATTTTGTATGTACTAGGCAAGGTCTTGATGAATACTCTTAGTCAGTTGAAAATATCACAGGCAGTTTAGATAAAGAAAGACTACAATTCCAATCTTATAAAGCCATATTTAATTCAAAATCTTTCTGTTCTTAGTTGAATTTGATATTATTTAGGTTGGCTGTTTGATGACTGACTCGGCGACTGAACCACCCAACTGACTTGCTCGGAATGACCTGTCACTGTATCCAGGGACCATGAAGAGGAGTGAAATCATGGCATGGCATGTATCTACATCTTCATATCACCAGGTACACCTATGGATTTGAAGGTGATATTTATTCTTTGGAGTTGAAATTGTGTGCATGAACTGTCACACTCAAACCAATCTTAATCATATCTTTGAAGACACCAACATTGGCCTTATGTTAGATAGCCTGTATGACTTTGGTTTTGCTGTTATGTGAAATCATGTTTTTGTTTAGAATCCACATAGATTTTTCCCCTAAAATGTCCCCCGGAACAAGTTGCCTGGTGCTATATTAGGGAAGCCGCTTTCACTGCCACCAACAAGAACCAACTCAAAACTGATTTATTTTCGTGCCATGTTATTCATTTTAGCTATATGTTTTTTTACAAAATTGTTGAAATTGTAGGGATCCACCTAAACTGTAGAATCAAATTATGTTTTTGATTGATTTCCAGGTGACATCATGAGGAATGATTTGGTACAGACTGTTGCAATCCATGGAACTGTGAAGATTCACTCTATGCTGTGTTCTGTTGTCAACCTGGACCATAAATACATCAATAGAAGTGAGTTAAGGTGTCGTGTCTCCCCCACCCAAGAAATAAACAAACAAAAACACTTAAAAGAAAACAAATGTTGAATTGTTAAAATAAGTTGCCCTGTCACTATAAATAAGTCCCTATTCTGATCTGCATTTTGGATACAGATTGTTGCTATCAGTTGGAAACTGTGAAGACCTTTGATATGATATTTGTTTTCAAGATTCCAAATGATTTTGTTTGTTTATAAAACATGTTTCACAACTCTGAAAGTTTGACTTTTTCATACGTTGCTCTGACTTTTGTGAGAACCTGGGATGTAGTCTCTTGCAAAACAATGTTCTTGCATGTTAAGGAGAAGGTTTACAACTCTTACAACTTTGACTTTTGTTTCTCCAGGGTATCTCGATGACTGGAATTGACACAGTGTACTGCTAACGATCATGAAGACATCCAGAGAGATCTGGTGTTGAAGAGTGACGCCTTGCAGATAAATGCATCACTGAATCAAGGAAAGGAGTATCCGATTTTGTTTCTTAATTCTGTATGTACTAGGCAAGGTCTTGATGAATACTCTTAGTCAGTTGAAAATATCACAAGCAGTTTAGATAAAGAAGACTAACAATTCCAATCTTATAAATCCATATTTAATTCAAAATCTTTCTGTTCTTAGTTGAATTTGATATTATTTAGGTTGGCTGTTTGATGACTGACTCGACATCGACTGAACCACCCAACTGACTTGCTCGGAATGACCTGTCACTGTATCCAGGGACCATGAAGAGGAGTGAAATCATGGCATGGCATGTATCTACATCTTCATATCACCAGGTACAATTATGGAATTTGAAGGTTATATTTATTCTTTGAAGTTGAAATTGTGTGCATGAACTGTCACACTCAAACCAATCTTAACCATATCTTTGAAGACACCAACATTGGCCTTATGTTAGATAGCCTGTATGACTTTGGTTTTGCTGTTATGTGAAATCATGTTTTTGTTTAGAATCCACATAGATTTTTTCCCCCTAAAATGTGGAACAAGTTGCCTGGTGCTATATTAGGAAGCTGCTTTCACTGCCACCAACAAGAACCAACTCAAAACTGATTTATTTTCCTCCCATGTTATTAATTTTAGCTATATGTTTTTTACAAAATTGTTGAAATTGTAGGGATCCACCTAAACTGTAGAATCAAATTATGTTTTTGATTGAATTCCAGGTGACATCATGAGGAATGATTTGGTACAGACTGTTGCAATCCATGGGAACTGTGAAGATTCACTCTTATGCTGTGTTCTGTTGTCAACCTGGACCATAAATACATCAATAGAAGTGAGTTAAGGTGTCGTGTCTCCCACCCCCCAAGAAATAAACAAACAAACAAAATTAAAAAGAAAACAAATGTTGAATTGTTAAAATAAGTTGCCCTGTCACTATAAATAAGTCCCTATTCTGATCTGCATTTTGGATACAGATTGTTGCTATCAGTTGGAAACTGTGAAGACCTTTGATATGATATTTGTTTTCAAGATTCCAAATGATTTTGTTTGTTTATAAAACATGTTTCACAACTCTGAAAGTTTGACTTTTTTCATACGTTGCTCTGACTTTTTGTGAGAACCTGGGATGTAGTCTCTTGCAAAACAATGTTCTTGCATGTTAAGGAGAAGGTTTACAACTCTTACAACTTTGACTTTTGTTTTTCCAGGGTATCTCGATGACTGGAATTGACACAGTGTACTGCTAACGATCATGAAGACATCCAGAGATCTGGTGTTGAAGAGTGACGCCTTGGAGATAAATGCATCACTGAATCAAGGAAAGGAGTATCCAATTTTGTTTTCTTAATTCTGTATGTACTATAGGCAAGGTCTTGATGAATACTCTTAGTCAGTTGAAAATATCACAGGCAGTTTAGATAAAGAAGACTAACAATTCCAATCTTACAAAGCCATATTTAATTCAAAATCTTTCTGTTCTTAGTTGAATTTGATATTATTTAGGTTGGCTGTTTGATGACTGACTCGGACATCGACTGAACCACCCAACTGACTTGCTCGAATGACCTGTCACTGTATCCAGGGACCATGAAGAGGAGTGAAATCATGGCATGGCATGTATCTACATCTTCATATCACCAGGTACACTTATGGATTTGAAGGTGATATTTATTCTTTGGAGTTGAAATTGTGTGCATGAACTGTCACACTCAAACCAATCTTAATCATATCTTTGAAGACACCAACATTGGCCTTATGTTAGATAGCCTGTATGACTTTGGTTTTGCTGTTATGTGAAATCATGTTTTTGTTTAGAATCCACATAGATTTTTTCCCCCTAAAATGTGGAACTAGTTGCCTGGTGCTATATTAGGAAGCCACTTTCACTGCCACCAACAAGAACCAACTCAAAACTGATTTATTTTCCTCCCATGTTATTAATTTTAGCTATATGTTTTTTTACAAAATTGTTGAAATTGTAGGGATCCACCTAAACTGTAGAATCAAATTATGTTTTTGATTGATTTTCAGGTCACATCATGTGGAATGATTTGGTACAGACTGTTGCAATCCATGGGAACTCTGAAGATTCACTCTCATGCTGTGTTCTGTTGTCAACCTGGACTATAAATACATCAATAGAAGTGAGTTAAGGTGTCGTGTCCCCCCCCCCCCAAGAAATAAACAAACAAAAACACTTAAAAAGAAAACAAATGTTGAATTGTTAAAATAAGTTGCCCTGTCACTATATATAAGTCCCTATTGTGATCTGCATTTTGGATACAGATTGTTGCTATCAGTTGGAAACTGTGAAGACCTTTGATATGATATTTGTTTTCAACATTCCAAATGATTTTGTTTGTTTGTAAAACATGTTTCACAACTCTAAAAGTTTGACTTTTTTCATACGTTGCTCTGACTTTTTGTGAGAACCTGGGATGTAGTCTCTTGCAACACAATGTTCTTGCATGTTAAGGAGAAGGTTTACAACTCTTACAACTTTGATTTTTGTTATTCCAGGGTATCTCGATGACTGGAATTGACACAGTGTACTGCTAATGATTTTGAAGACATCGAGAGAGATCTGGTGTTGAAGAGTGACGCCTTGGAGATAAATGCATCACTGAATCAAGGAAAGAAGTATCCAATTTTGTTTCTTAATTCTGTATGTACTAGGCAAGGTCTTGATGAATACTCTTAGTTGAAAATGTCACAGGCAGTTTAGATAAAGAAGACTAACAATTCCAATCTTATAAAGCCATATTTAATTCAAAATCTTTCTGTTCTTAGTTGAATTTGATATTATTTAGGTTGGCTGTTTGATGACTGACTCGGACATCGACTGAACCACCCAACTGACTTGCTCGGAATGACCTGTCACTGTATCCAGGGACCATGAAGAGGAGTGAAATCATGGCATGGCATGTATCTACATCTTCATATCACCAGGTACACCTATGGAATTTGAAGGTGATATTTATTCTTTGGAGTTGAAATTGTGTGCATGAACTGTCACACTCAAACCAATCTTAATCATATCTTTGGAGACACCAACATTGGCCTTATGTTAGATAGCCTGTATGACTTTGGTTTTGCTGTTATGTGAAATCATGTTTTTGTTTAGAATCCACATAGATTTTTTCCCCCTAAAATGTGGAACTAGTTGCCTGGTGCTATATTAGGGAAGCCTCTTTTACTGCCACCAACAAGAACCAACTCAAAACTGATTTATTTTCCTCCCATGTTGTTAATTTTAGCTATATGTTTTTACAAAATTGTTGAAATTGTAGGGATCCACCTAAACTGTAGAATCAAATTATGTTTTTGATTGATTTTCAGGTGACATCATGAGGAATGATTTGGTACAGACTGTTGCAATCCATGGGAACTGTGAAGATTCACTCTCATGCTGTGTTCTGTTGTCAACCTGGACCATAAATACATCAATAGAAGTGAGTTAAGGTGTCGTGTTCCCCCCCCCCACCCAAGAAATAAACAAACAAAAAAACTTAAAAGAAAACAAATGTTGAATTGTTAAAATAAGTTGCCCTGTCACTATAAATAAGTCCCTATTCTGATCTGCATTTTGGATACAGATTGTTGCTATCAGTTGGAAACTGTGAAGACCTTTGATATGATATTTGTTTTCAAGATTCCAAATGATTTTGTTTGTTTATAAAACATGTTTCACAACTCTGAAAGTTTGACTTTTTTCATACGTTGCTCTGACTTTTTGTGAGAACCTGGGATGTAGTCTCTTGCAAAACAATGTTCTTGCATGTTAAGGAGAAGGTTTACAACTCTTACAACTTTGATTTTTGTTATTCCAGGGTATCTCGATGACTGGAATTGACACAGTGTACTGCTAACGATCATGAAGACATCGAGAGATCTGGTGTTGAAGAGTGACGCCTTGGAGATAAATGCATCACTGAATCAAGGAAAGGAGTATCCAATTTTGTTTTCTTAATTCTGTATGTACTATAGGCAAGGTCTTGATGAATACTCTTAGTCAGTTGAAAATATCACAGGCAGTTTAGATAAAGAAGACTAACAATTCCAATCTTATAAATCCATATTTAATTCAAAATCTTTCTGTTCTTAGTTGAATTTGATATTATTTAGGTTGGCTGTTTGATGACTGACTCGGACATCGACTGAACCACCCAACTGACTTGCTCGGAATGACCTGTCACTGTATCCAGGGACCATGAAGAGGAGTGAAATCATGGCATGGCATGTATCTACATCTTCATATCACCAGGTACCCTTATGGGATTTGAAGGTGATATTTATTCTTTGAAGTTGAAATTGTGTGCATGAACTGTCACACTCAAACCAATCTTAATCATATCTTTGAAGACACCAACATTGGCCTTATGTTAGATAGCCTGTATGACTTTGGTTTTGCTGTTATGTGAAATCATGTTTTTGTTTAGAATCCACATAGATTTTTTTCCCCCTAAAATGTGGAACAAATTGCCTGGTGCTATATTAGGGAAGCTGCTTTCACTGCCACCAACAAGAACCAACTCAAAACTGATTTATTTTCCTCCCATAATATTAATTTTAGCTATATGTTTTTTTACAAAATAGTTGAAATTGTAAGGATCCACCTAAACTGTAGAATCAAATTATGTTTCTGATTGAATTCCAGGTGACATCATGAGGAATGATTTGGTACAGACTGTTGCAATCCATGGGAACTGTGAAGATTCACTCTTATGCTGTGTTCTGTTGTCAACCTGGACCATAAATACATCAATAGAAGTGAGTTAAGGTGTCGTGTCTCCCCCCCCAAGAAATAAACAAACAAACAAAATTAAAAAGAAAACAAATGTTGAATTGTTAAAATAAGTTGGCCTGTCACTGTAAATAAGTCCTTATTCTGATCTGCATTTTGGATACAGATTGTTGCTATCAGTTGGAAACTGTGAAGACCTTTGATATGATATTTGTTTTCAAGATTCCAAATGATTTTGTTTGTTTATAAAACATGTTTCACAACTCTGAAAGTTTGACTTTTTTCATACGTTGCTCTGACTTTTTGTGAGAACCTGGGATGTAGTCTCTTGCAAAACAATGTTCTTGCATGTTAAGGAGAAGGTTTACAACTCTTACAACTTTGACTTTTGTTTTTCCAGGGTATCTCGATGACTGGAATTGACACAGTGTACTGCTAACGATCATGAAGACATCCAGAGAGATCTGGTGTTAAAGAGTGACGCCTTGGAGATAAATGCATCACTGAATCAAGGAAAGGAGTATCCAATTTTGTTTTCTTAATTCTGTATGTACTATAGGCAAGGTCTTGATGAATACTCTTAGTCAGTTGAAAATATCACAGGCAGTTTAGATAAAGAAGACTAACAATTCCAATCTTATAAAGCCATATTTAATTCAAAATCTTTCTGTTCTTAGTTGAATTTGATATTATTTAGGTTGGCTGTTTGATGACTGACTCGGACATCGACTGAACCACCCAACTGACTTGCTCGGAATGACCTGTCACTGTATCCAGGGACCATGAAGAGGAGTGAAATCATGGCATGGCATGTATCTACATCTTCATATCACCAGGTACACCTATGGAATTTGAAGGTGATATTTATTCTTTGGAGTTGAAATTGTGTGCATGAACTGTCACACTCAAACCAATCTTAATCATATCTTTGAAGACACCAACATTGGCCTTATGTTAGATAGCCTGTATGACTTTGGTTTTGCTGTTATGTGAAATCATGTTTTTGTTTAGAATCCACATAGATTTTTCCCCCTAAAATGTGGAACTAGTTGCCTGGTGCTATATTAGGGAAGCCTTTACTGCCACCAACAAGAACCAACTCAAAACTGATTTATTTTCCTCCCATGTTATTAATTTTAGCTATATGTTTTTTACAAAATTGTTGAAATTGTAGGATCCACCTAAACTGTAGAATCAAATTATGTTTTTGATTGATTTTCAGGTGACATCATGTGGAATGATTTGGTACAGACTGTTGCAATCCATGGGAACTGTGAAGATTCACTCTTATGCTGTGTTCTGTTGTCAACCTGGACCATAAATACATCAATAGAAGTGAGTTAAGGTGTCGTGTCCCCCAAGAAATAAACAAACAAAAACACTTAAAAGAAAACAAATGTTGAATTGTTAAAATAAGTTGCCCTGTCACTATATATAAGTCCCTATTGTGATCTGCATTTTGGATACAGATTGTTGCTATCAGTTGGAAACTGTGAAGACCTTTGATATGATATTTGTTTTCAAGATTCCAAATGATTTTGTTTATTTATAAAACATGTTTCACAACTCTGAAAGTTTGACTTTTTCATACGTTGCTCTGACTTTTTGTGAGAACCTGGGATGTAGTCTCTTGCAAAACAATGTTCTTGTATGTTAAGGAGAAGGTTTACAACTCTTACAACTTTGACTTTTGTTATTCCAGGGTATCTCGATGACTGGAATTGACACAGTGTACTGCTAATGATTTTGAAGACATCCAGAGAGATCTGGTGTTGAAGAGTGATGCCTTGGAGATAAATGCATCACTGAATCAAGGAAAGGAGTATCCAATTTTGTTTTCTTAATTCTGTATGTACTATAGGCAAGGTCTTGATGAATACTCTTAGTCAGTTGAAAATATCACAGGCAGTTTAGATAAAGAAGACTAACAATTCCAATCTTATAAAGCCATATTTAATTCAAAATCTTTCTGTTCTTAGTTGAATTTGATATTATTTAGGTTGGCTGTTTGATGACTGACTCGGACATCGACTGAACCACCCAACTGACTTGCTCGGAATGACCTGTCACTGTATCCAGGGACCATGAAGAGGAGTGAAATCATGGCATGGCATGTATCTACATCTTCATATCACCAGGTACACCTATGGAATTTGAAGGTGATATTTATTCTTTGGAGTTGAAATTGTGTGCATGAACTGTCACACTCAAACCAATCTTAATCATATCTTTGGAGACACCAACATTGGCCTTATGTTAGATAGCCTGTATGACTTTGGTTTTGCTGTTATGTGAAATCATGTTTTTGTTTAGAATCCACATAGATTTTTTCTTCCTAAAATGTGGAACTAGTTGCCTGGTGCTATATTAGGGAAGCCTCTTTTACTGCCACCAACAAGAACCAACTCAAAACTGATTTATTTTCCTCCCATGTTATTAATTTTAGCTATATGTTTTTTTACAAAATTGTTGAAATTGTAGGGATCCACCTAAACTGTAGAATCAAATTATGTTTTTGATTGAATTCCAGGTGACATCATGAGGAATGATTTGGTACAGACTGTTGCAATCCATGGGAACTGTGAAGATTCACTCTCATGCTGTGTTCTGTTGTCAACCTGGACCATAAATACATCAATAGAAGTGAGTTAAGGTGTCGTGTTCCCCCCCCCCCACCCAAGAAATAAACAAACAAAAACACTTAAAAAGAAAACAAATGTTGAATTGTTAAAATAAGTTGCCCTGTCACTATAAATAAGTCCCTGTTCTGATCTGCATTTTGGATACAGATTGTTGCTATCAGTTGGAAACTGTGAAGACCTTTGATATGATATTTGTTTTCAAGATTCCAAATGATTTTGTTTGTTTATAAAACATGTTTCACAACTCTGAAAGTTTGACTTTTTTCATACGTTGCTCTGACTTTTTGTGAGAACCTGGGATGTAGTCTCTTGCAACACAATGTTCTTGCATGTTAAGGAGAAGGTTTACAACTCTTACAACTTTGATTTTTGTTATTCCAGGGTATCTTGATGACTGGAATTGACACAGTGTACTGCTAACGATCATGAAGACATCCAGAGAGATCTGGTGTTGAAGAGTGACGCCTTGGAGATAAATGCATCACTGAATCAAGGAAAGGAGTATCCAATTTTGTTTTCTTAATTCTGTATGTACTATAGGCAAGGTCTTGATGAATACTCTTAGTCAGTTGAAAATATCACAGGCAGTTTAGATAAAGAAGACTAACAATTCCAATCTTATAAATCCATATTTAATTCAAAATCTTTCTGTTCTTAGTTGAATTTGATATTATTTAGGTTGGCTGTTTGATGACTGACTCGGACATCGACTGAACCACCCAACTGACTTGCTCGGAATGACCTGTCACTGTATCCAGGGACCATGAAGAGGAGTGAAATCATGGCATGGCATGTATCTACATCTTCATATCACCAGGTACCCTTATGGGATTTGAAGGTGATATTTATTCTTTGAAGTTGAAATTGTGTGCATGAACTGTCACACTCAAACCAATCTTAACCATATCTTTGAAGACACCAACATTGGCCTTATGTTAGATAGCCTGTATGACTTTGGTTTTGCTGTTATGTGAAATCATGTTTTTGTTTAGAATCCACATAGATTTTTTTCCCCCTAAAATGTGGAACAAATTGCCTGGTGCTATATTAGGGAAGCTGCTTTCACTGCCACCAACAAGAACCAACTCAAAACTGATTTATTTTCCTCCCATAATATTAATTTTAGCTATATGTTTTTACAAAATTGTTGAAATTGTAAGGATCCACCTAAACTGTAGAATCAAATTATGTTTCTGATTGAATTCCAGGTGACATCATGAGGAATGATTTGGTACAGACTGTTGCAATCCATGGGAACTGTGAAGATTCACTCTTATGCTGTGTTCTGTTGTCAACCTGGACCATAAATACATCAATAGAAGTGAGTTAAGGTGTCGTGTCTCCCCCCCAAGAAATAAACAAACAAACAAAATTAAAAAGAAAACAAATGTTGAATTGTTAAAATAAGTTGCCCTGTCACTATAAATAAGTCCCTATTCTGATCTGCATTTTGGATACAGATTGTTGCTATCAGTTGGAAACTGTGAAGACCTTTGATATGATATTTGTTTTCAAGATTCCAAATGATTTTGTTTGTTTATAAAACATGTTTCACAACTCTGAAAGTTTGACTTTTTTCATACGTTGCTCTGACTTTTTGTGAGAACCTGGGATGTAGTCTCTTGCAAAACAATGTTCTTGCATGTTAAGGAGAAGGTTTACAACTCTTACAACTTTGACTTTTGTTTTTCCAGGGTATCTCGATGACTGGAATTGACACAGTGTACTGCTAACGATCATGAAGACATCCAGAGATCTGGTGTTGAAGAGTGACGCCTTGGAGATAAATGCATCACTGAATCAAGGAAAGGAGTATCAATTTTGTTTTCTTAATTCTGTATGTACTATAGGCAAGGTCTTGATGAATACTCTTAGTCAGTTGAAAATATCACAGGCAGTTTAGATAAAGAAGACTAACAATTCCAATCTTACAAAGCCATATTTAATTCAAAATCTTTCTGTTCTTAGTTGAATTTGATATTATTTAGGTTGGCTGTTTGATGACTGACTCGGACATCGACTGAACCACCCAACTGACTTGCTCGGAATGACCTGTCACTGTATCCAGGGACCATGAAGAGGAGTGAAATCATGGCATGGCATGTATCTACATCTTCATATCACCAGGTACCCTTATGGGATTTGAAGGTGATATTTATTCTTTGAAGTTGAAATTGTGTGCATGAACTGTCACACTCAAACCAATCTTAATCATATCTTTGAAGACACCAACATTGGCCTTATGTTAGATAGCCTGTATGACTTTGGTTTTGCTGTTATGTGAAATCATGTTTTTGTTTAGAATCCACATAGATTTTTTCCCCCTAAAATGTGGAACTAGTTGCCTGGTGCTATATTAGGGAAGCCCCTTTTACTGCCACCAACAAGAACCAACTCAAAACTGATTTATTTTCCTCCCATGTTATTAATTTTAGCTATATGTTTTTTTACAAAATTGTTGAAATTGTAGGGATCCACCTAAACTGTAGAATCAAATTATGTTTTTGATTGATTTTCAGGTGACATCATGTGGAATGATTTGGTACAGACTGTTGCAATCCATGGGAACTCTGAAGATTCACTCTCATGCTGTGTTCTGTTGTCAACCTGGACTATAAATACATCAATAGAAGTGAGTTAAGGTGTCGTGTCCCCCAAGAAATAAACAAACAAAAACACTTAAAAAGAAAACAAATGTTGAATTGTTAAAATAAGTTGCCCTGTCACTATATATAAGTCCCTATTGTGATCTGCATTTTGGATACAGATTGTTGCTATCAGTTGGAAACTGTGAAGACCTTTGATATGATATTTGTTTTCAACATTCCAAATGATTTTGTTTGTTTGTAAAACATGTTTCACAACTCTAAAAGTTTGACTTTTTTCATACGTTGCTCTGACTTTTTGTGAGAACCTGGGATGTAGTCTCTTGCAAAACAATGTTCTTGCATGTTAAGGAGAAGGTTTACAACTCTTACAACTTTGATTTTTGTTAGTCCAGGGTATCTCGATGACTGGAATTGACACAGTGTACTGCTAATGATTTTGAAGACATCGAGAGAGATCTGGTGTTGAAGAGTGACTTGGAGATAAATGCATCACTGAATCAAGGAAAGAAGTATCCAATTTTGTTTCTTAATTCTGTATGTACTAGGCAAGGTCTTGATGAATACTCTTAGTTGAAAATGTCACAGGCAGTTTAGATAAAGAAGACTAACAATTCCAATCTTATAAAGCCATATTTAATTCAAAATCTTTCTGTTCTTAGTTGAATTTGATATTATTTAGGTTGGCTGTTTGATGACTGACTCGGACATCGACTGAACCACCCAACTGACTTGCTCGGAATGACCTGTCACTGTATCCAGGGACCATGAAGAGGAGTGAAATCATGGCATGGCATGTATCTACATCTTCATATCACCAGGTACACTTATGGAATTTGAAGGTGATATTTATTCTTTGGAGTTGAAATTGTGTGCATGAACTGTCACACTCAAACCAATCTTAATCATATCTTTGAAGACACCAACATTGGCCTTATGTTAGATAGCCTGTATGACTTTGGTTTTGCTGTTATGTGAAATCATGTTTTTGTTTAGAATCCACATATATTTTTTCCCCCCTAAAATGTGGAACTAGTTGCCTGGTGCTATACTAGGGAAGCCGCTTTCACTGCCACCAACAAGAATCAACTCAAAACTGACTTATTTTCCTCCCATGTTATTAATTTTAGCTATATGTTTTTTTACAAAATTGTTGAAATTGTAGGGATCCACGTAAATTGTGGAATCAAATTATGTTCAATTGATTGATTTCCAGGTGACATCATGTGGAATGATTTGGTACTGTAAAGATTCACTCTCATGCTGTGATCTGTTGTCAACCTCGACCATAAATACATCAATGGAGGTGAGTTAAGGTGTCGTATGCCCCCCCCCCCCCCGAAAAAAAACTTCAAAAACAGCAAATGTTTAATTGTTAAAATAAGTTGCACTGTCACTGTAAATAAGTCACTACTCTGATCTGCATTTTGGATACAGATTGTTGCTAATAGTTGGAAACTGTGAAGACCTTGATAGTATATTTTTGTTCAACATTCCAAATGCCATCTTTAATTTAGAGTCTTCATGTTCGTCATTGTGTTTTATGTTATTAAGTTTGGCTGTTTGATGACTGTGACTGCCGTATACTAAACCACCTTGATGGAGTGATTTTGTCTGTTTATAAAATATGTTTCACAACTCTGAAAATTTCACCTTTTTCATACATGGCAGTAACTGAGTGTGGGAACCTGGGATTGAGTCCTTCTCATCTACACATGCTTTCTCAGGACAGACCCTGTAACCACCGGACTCCTGTGTTGAATAGCCTCCGACTGGTCAGCTTGTGGAGCATCAATGTAACCAAGGTAAGGTTATTTCTGAACTTCAACAATCTTTTCTAAAGTACTGATCTACTTGGACACACCTTTAAATTGTTATTAGTCACCATTGCTTCATAATGCTTGTATTTTTCATCTTCATGTCACATTTTAATCCATCACCAATAACTTCGCATCATCATCGTTCATCAGTCACTGGGTCACGTAACAAACACTTCACACCATTTTCATGCACCTCAAATAATCCCAAACTAAATGGAATTCTGTTTCGATTGTGATTTCTGATTGTATTTATTTGTCTTTTATTTACTGCAATGGTGAAATGCCGAACCATCTGCCTATGAGCAAGTACAAGTATTCCTTGGAAATACAAAGTCTAATGCAAACTACACATGCCATCCCAGGACCATGAAGACATCAATGGAGGTGTGTAATAATAATAATTAATAATAATAAAGTGCATTTTATTTTTTACATAACATCAGACGTATGAGAAAACACCTGTCCACTAAGTGTACTGAAACCTTGATTCATGCTTTAATTTCCAGTCGTTTAGATTACTGTAATAGCCTTTTATATGGCTTACCTGACTGTCAGAATTAATCATCTTCAACGAGTACAGAATGCCTGTGCTCAACTTGTTTTTAGGTCTTATAAGTTTTGCCATGTTACTCCATTAATGGTGGATCGTCATTGGCTTCCAGTGAGGTTTAGGATTAATTTTAAAATTCTGTTGTTGACTTATAAATGTTTTTATGGTTTAGCTCCAGTTTACCTGAGCCAACTTATCATTAAGAATCCCTCATCTCGTTACAATCTTCATAGTTCTTATGATTACACTCTCCTGGGCTACCCTTTTCGCCGTAACAAAGTTACCCTTGGGGATCGTGCTTTTGTTAATGCTGCCCCTACCCTCTGGAATGCCCTCCCAATTAACATTAGGAGAGCTAACAATGTTGATAACTTCAAGTCTATGTTAAAAACTCAGCTTTTCAAGTTGGCCTTTTACTGATTTTGTTGTTACTTCATTGTATTTTATATTGGTTTTAATCTTCTTTTGGTTGTGGTAAAGTTTATTGAAATTTTAATTGTTCATTTTTAAAGTAATTTTATTGCTGCTACCACTCTCATTTTAATGTGTGTAATAGCGCATATGGGTATATTTTAAAATGTATTTTATTGTATTTTTTATTAATATTTGATTGTTCAGCGCAATTGAGCAAAATTATATCGGAATTGCGCTATATAATTGAATAAATTATTATTATTATTATCTGTTAATGAAAAGTAGCGATTGAAATTAATTTGGAGTTAATTTGTTGATTTGAATGCACTTATTGAGTGATTCTTCATGTACAGGTGATGTCACAAGGAATCATTTGGGTACAAATTGCTATCAGATGGAAAACCTTGGATGAATGTGTCTCATGGTATGAGGATGCAAGTTTCAAGGTAAGACATGACTTAAGAAATTAAAGTAAGGGATTGGTTATTATTGACTTAGTCTGAATCTGAAAGCTCACTGATTAAATTAGCTGCAGTCCTCGCGGAGAAATGTTTCTTTACTGTAATACTATATCAAGGAAAGTGCCTTTGAAGACCTCATGTGGCTTATTTTGAATGCCCAATCAAAATTGGTGCAATTGATAATCATGCACTCAATCCCTGACAAAACATAAACTATTTTCTGTTGTTTCCTCTGGAATGTGATCACCAAAGTTTGACAAAAAATTCATAAGTTCTCGATGGTTTGATTAATGGGAACAAACTAGACGATGAGAATTATTTGACTCTCAAAAAATCTTTGAGAAAGAAACCAGAACAAATTATAATCGTAAAACTCACCCACCCACAGTTGTGATGATCTTCGTAATACATGTGGACTATGTTGGAAATCTTTTACAACTTGGTAAATGCATTTTTAGTGTTAAGCATTTTGGGAAGAGCAACCTTGGGGTGGCTCTTCCAGGGTGCTAAATAAATCAATATTTATTGTGAAACTTATCATTGCTTCAATTCTACTGGAGCTACCTACATGTACTCTGATTTTGTTTGCTTGTACAAGATGTTTCACAACTTTCAAAGTGTCACCTATTTTTCATACATTGCTCGGACTTTTTGTGAGAACCTGGGATGGAGTCTCTTCCAAAACAATGTTCTTGCATGTTAAGGAGAAGGTTTAAACTCTTACAACTTTGATTTTTGTTTCTCCAGGGTATCTCGATGACTGGAATTGACACAGTGTACTGCTAACGATCATGAAGACATCGAGAGAGATCTGGTGTTGAAGAGTGACGCCTTGGAGATAAATGCATCACTGAATCAAGGAAAGGAGTATCCAATTTTGTTTTTTAATTTTGTACGTACTAGGCAAGGTCTTGATGAATACTCTTAGTCAGTTGAAAATATCACAAGCAGTTTAGATAAAGAAGACTAACAATTCCAATCTTATAAAGCCGTATTTTTATTCAAATCTTTCTGTTCTTAGTTGTGTTTGATGTAATTTAGGTTGGCTGTTTGATGACTGACGACTGAACCACCCAACTGACTTGCTCTGAATGACCTGTCACTGTATCCAGGGACCATGAAGAGGAGTGAAATCATGGCATGGCATGTATCTACATCTTCATATCACCAGGTACCCTTATGGGATTTGAAGGTGATATTTATTCTTTGGAGTTGAAATTGTGTGCATGAACTGTCACACTCAAACCAATCTTATTCATATCTTTGAAGACACCAACATTGGCCTTATGTTAGATAGCCTGTATGACTTTAGTTTTGCTGTTATGTGAAATCATGTTTTTGTTTAGAATCCACATAGATTTTTTCCCCCTAAAATGTGGAACAAGTTGCCTGGTGCTATATTAGGGAAGCCGCTTTCACTGCCACTAACAAGAACCAACTCAAAACTGATTTATTTTCCTCCCATGTTATTAATTTTAGCTATATGTTTTTTTACAAAATTGTTGAAATTGTAGGGATCCACCTAAACTGTAGAATCAAATTATGTTTTTGATTGATTTCCAGGTGACATCATGAGGAATGATTTGGTACAGACTGTTGCAATCCATGGGAACTGTGAAGATTCACTCTTATGCTGTGTTCTGTTGTCAACCTGGACCATAAATACATCAATAGAAGTGAGTTAAGGTGTCGTGTCTCCCCCCACCCCCCACCCCCCAAGAAATAAACCCAAAAAAAACACTTAAAAAGAAAACAAATGTTGAATTGTTAAAATAAGTTGCCCTGTCACTATAAATAAGTCCCTATTCTGATCTGCATTTTGGATACAGATTGTTGCTATCAGTTGGAAACTGTGAAGACCTTTGATATGATATTTGTTTTCAAGATTCCAAATGATTTTTTGTTTATAAAACATGTTTCACAACTCTGAAAGTTTGACTTTTTCATACGTTGCTCTGACTTTTGTGAGAACCTGGGATGTAGTCTCTTGCAAAACAATGTTCTTGCATGTTAAGGAGAAGGTTTACAACTCTTACAACTTTGACTTTTGTTTCTCCAGGGTATCTCGATGACTGGAATTGACACAGTGTACTGCTAACGATCATGAAGACATCGAGAGAGATCTGGTGTTGAAGAGTGACGCCTTGGAGATAAATGCATCACTGAATCAAGGAAAGGAGTATCCAATTTTGTTTCTTAATTCTGTATGTACTAGGCAAGGTCTTGATGAATACTCTTAGTCAGTTGAAAATATCACAAGCAGTTTAGATAAAGAAGACTAACAATTCCAATCTTATAAAAACGTATTTAATTCAAAATCTTTCTGTTCTTAGTTGTGTTTGATGTAATTTAGGTTGGCTGTTTGATGATTGACTCGGACATCGACTGAACCACCCAACTGACTTGCTCGGAATGACCTGTCACTGTATCCAGGGACCATGAAGAGGAGTGAAATCATGGCATGGCATGTTACTACATCTTCATATCACCAGGTACACCTATGGAAATTGAAGGTGATATTTATTCTTTGGAGTTGAAATTGTTTGCATGAACTGTCACACTCAAACCAATCTTAATCATATCTTTGGAGACACCAACATTGGCCTTATGTTAGATAGCCTGTAAGACTTTGGTTTTGCTGTTATGTGAAATCATATTTTTGTTTAGAATCCACATAGATTTTTTCCCCCTAAAATGTGGAACAAGTTGCCTGGTGCTATATTAGGGAAGCCGCTTTCACTGCCACCAACGAGAACCAACTCAAAACTGATTTATTTTCCTCCCATGTTATTAATTTTAGCTATATGTTTTTTTACAAAATTGTTGAAATTGTAGGGATCCACCTAAACTGTATAATCAAATAATGTTTTTGATTAATTTCCAGGTGACATCATGAGGAATGATTTGGTACAGACTGTTGCAATCCATGGGAACTGTGAAGATTCACTCTCATGCTGTGTTCTGTTGTCAACCTGGACCATAAATACATCAATAGAAGTGAGTTAAGGTGTCGTGTCCCCCCCCTAAGAAATAAACAAACGAAAACACTTGAAAAGAAAACAAATGTTGGATTGTTAAAATAAGTTGCCCTGTCACTATAAATAAGTCCCTATTCTGATCTGCATTTTGGATACAGATTGTTGCTATCAGTTGGAAACTGTGAAGACCTTTGATATGATATTTGTTTTCAAGATTCCAAATGATTTTTTTTGTTTATAAAACATGTTTCACAACTCTTAAAGTTTGACTTTTTTCATACGTTGCTCTGACTTTTTGTGAGAACCTGGGATGTAGTCTCTTGCAAAACAATGTTCTTGCATGTTAAGGAGAAGGTTTACAACTCTTACAACTTTGACTTTTGTTTCTCCAGGGTATCTCGATGACTGGAATTGACACAGTGTACTGCTAACGATCATGAAGACATCGAGAGAGATCTGGTGTTGAAGAGTGACGCCTTGGAGATAAATGCATCACTGAATCAAGGAAAGGAGTATCCAATTTTGTTTTCTTAATTCTGTATGTACTATAGGCAAGGTCTTGATGAATACTCTTAGTCAGTTGAAAATATCACAGGCAGTTTAGATAAAGAAGACTAACAATTCCAATCTTATAAAGCCATATTTAATTCAAAATCTTTCTGTTCTTAGTTGAATTTGATATTATTTAGGTTGGCTGTTTGATGACTGACTCGGACATCGACTGAACCACCCAACTGACTTGCTCGGAATGACCTGTCACTGTATCCAGGGACCATGAAGAGGAGTGAAATCATGGCATGGCATGTTTCTACATCTTCATATCACCAGGTACCCTTATGGGATTTGAAGGTGATATTTATTCTTTGGAGTTGAAATTGTGTGCATGAACTGTCACACTCAAATCAATCTTAATCATATCTTTGAAGACACCAACATTGGCCTTATGTTAGATAGCCTGTATGACTTTGGTTTTGCTGTTATGTGAAATCATGTTTTTGTTTAGAATCCACATAGATTTTTTCCCCCTAAAATGTGGAACAAGTTGCCTGGTGCTATATTAGGGAAGCCGCTTTCACTGCCACCAACAAGAACCAACTCAAAACTGATTTATTTTCCTCCCATGTTATTAATTTTAGCTATATGTTTTTTTACAAAATTGTTGAAATTGTAAGGATCCACCTAAACTGTAGAATCAAATTATGTTTCTGATTGAATTCCAGGTGACATCATGAGGAATGATTTGGTACAGACTGTTGCAATCCATGGGAACTGTGAAGATTCACTCTTATGCTGTGTTCTGTTGTCAACCTGGACCATAAATACATCAATAGAAGTGAGTTAAGGTGTCGTGTCTCCCCCCCCCCCCTAAGAAATAAACAAACGAAAACACTTAAAAAGAAAACAAATGTTGGATTGTTAAAATAAGTTGCCCTGTCACTATAAATAAGTCCCTATTCTGATCTGCATTTTGGATACAGATTGTTGCTATCAGTTGGAAACTGTGAAGACCTTTGATATGATATTTGTTTTCAAGATTCCAAATGATTTTTTTTGTTTATAAAACATGTTTCACAACTCTTAAAGTTTGACTTTTTTCATACGTTGCTCTGACTTTTTGTGAGAACCTGGGATGTAGTCTCTTGCAAAACAATGTTCTTGCATGTTAAGGAGAAGGTTTACAACTCTTACAACTTTGACTTTTGTTTTTCCAGGGTATCTCGATGACTGGAATTGACACAGTGTACTGCTAACGATCATGAAGACATCGAGAGAGATCTGGTGTTGAAGAGTGACGCCTTGGAGATAAATGCATCACTGAATCAAGGAAAGGAGTATCCAATTTTGTTTCTTAATTCTGTATGTACTAGGCAAGGTCTTGATGAATACTCTTAGTCAGTTGAAAATATCACAGGCAGTTTAGATAAAGAAGACTAACAATTCCAATCTTATAAAGCCATATTTAAATCAAAATCTTTCTGTTCTTAGTTGAATTTGATATTATTTAGGTTGGCTGTTTGATGACTGACTCGGACATCGACTGAACCACCCAACTGACTTGCTCTGAATGACCTGTCACTGTATCCAGGGACCATGAAGAGGAGTGAAATCATGGCATGGCATGTATCTACATCTTCATATCACCAGGTACCCTTATGGGATTTGAAGGTGATATTTATTCTTTGGAGTTGAAATTGTGTGCATGAACTGTCACACTCAAATCAATCTTAATCATATCTTTGAAGACACCAACATTGGCCTTATGTTAGATAGCCTGTATGACTTTGGTTTTGCTGTTATGTGAAATCATGTTTTTGTTTAGAATCCACATAGATTTTTTCCCCCTAAAATGTGGAACAAGTTGCCTGGTGCTATATTAGGGAAGCCGCTTTCACTGCCACCAACAAGAACCAACTCAAAACTGATTTATTTTCCTCCCATGTTATTAATTTTAGCTATATGTTTTTTTACAAAATTGTTGAAATTGTAAGGATCCACCTAAACTGTAGAATCAAATTATGTTTCTGATTGAATTCCAGGTGACATCATGAGGAATGATTTGGTACAGACTGTTGCAATCCATGGGAACTGTGAAGATTCACTCTTATGCTGTGTTCTGTTGTCAACCTGGACCATAAATACATCAATAGAAGTGAGTTAAGGTGTCGTGTCTCCCCCCACCCCCCCCCAAGAAATAAACCGAAAAAAAACAACTTAAAAAGAAAACAAATGTTGAATTGTTAAAATAAGTTGCCCTGTCACTATAAATAAGTCCCTATTCTGATCTGCATTTTGGATACAGATTGTTGCTATCAGTTGGAAACTGTGAAGACCTTTGATATGATATTTGTTTTCAAGATTCCAAATGATTTTTTTTGTTTATAAAACATGTTTCACAACTCTGAAAGCTTGACTTTTTTTCATACGTTGCTCTGACTTTTTGTGAGAACCTGGGATGTAGTCTCTTGCAAAACAATGTTCTTGCATGTTAAGGAGAAGGTTTACAACTCTTACAACTTTGACTTTTGTTATTTCAGGGTATCTCGATGACTGGAATTGTCACAGTGTACTGCTAACGATCATGAAGACATCGAGAGAGATCTGGTGTTGAAGAGTGACGCCTTGGAGATAAATGCATCACTGAATCAAGGAAAGGAGTATCCAATTTTGTTTTCTTAATTCTGTATGTACTATAGGCAAGGTCTTGATGAATACTCTTAGTCAGTTGAAAATATCACAGGCAGTTTAGATAATAGAAGACTAACAATTCCAATCTTATAAAGCCATATTTAATTCAAAATCTTTCTGTTCTTAGTTGAATTTGATATTATTTAGGTTGGCTGTTTGATGACTGACTCGGACATCGACTGAACCACCCAACTGACTTGCTCGGAATGACCTGTCACTGTATCCAGGGACCATGAAGAGGAGTGAAATCATGGCATGGCATGTTACTACATCTTCATATCACCAGGTACACCTATGGAAATTGAAGGTGATATTTATTCTTTGAAGTTGAAATTGTTTGCATGAACTGTCACACTCAAACCAATCTTAATCATATCTTTGGAGACACCAACATTGGCCTTATGTTAGATAGCCTGTAAGACTTTGGTTTTGCTGTTATGTGAAATCATATTTTTGTTTAGAATCCACATAGATTTTTTCCCCCTAAAATGTGGAACAAGTTGCCTGGTGCTATATTAGGGAAGCCGCTTTCACTGCCACCAACAAGAACCAACTCAAAACTGATTTATTTTCCTCCCATGTTATTAATTTTAGCTATATGTTTTTTTACAAAATTGTTGAAATTGTAAGGATCCACCTAAACTGTAGAATCAAATTATGTTTCTGATTGAATTCCAGGTGACATCATGAGGAATGATTTGGTACAGACTGTTGCAATCCATGGGAACTGTGAAGATTCACTCTTATGCTGTGTTCTGTTGTCAACCTGGACCATAAATACATCAATAGAAGTGAGTTAAGGTGTCGTGTCTCCCCCCCCCCAAGAAATAAACAAAACAAAAAACTTAAAAAGAAAACAAATGTTGAATTGTTAAAATAAGTTGCCCTGTCACTATATATAAGTCCCTATTCTGATCTGCATTTTGGATACAGATTGTTGCTATCAGTTGGAAACTGTGAAGACCTTTGATATGATATTTGTTTTCAAGATTCCAAATGATTTTTTTTGTTTATAAAACATGTTTCACAACTCTGAAAGCTTGACTTTTTTTCATACGTTGCTCTGACTTTTTGTGAGAACCTGGGATGTAGTCTCTTGCAAAACAATGTTCTTGCATGTTAAGGAGAAGGTTTACAACTCTTACAACTTTGACTTTTGTTATTTCAGGGTATCTCGATGACTGGAATTGACACAGTGTACTGCTAACGATCATGAAGACATCGAGAGAGATCTGGTGTTGAAGAGTGACGCCTTGGAGATAAATGCATCACTGAATCAAGGAAAGGAGTATCCAATTTTGTTTTCTTAATTCTGTATGTACTATAGGCAAGGTCTTGATGAATACTCTTAGTCAGTTGAAAATATCACAGGCAGTTTAGATAAAGAAGACTAACAATTCCAATCTTATAAAGCCATGTTTAATTCAAAATCTTTCTGTTCTTAGTTGAATTTGATATTATTTAGGTTGGCTGTTTGATGACTGACTCGGACATCGACTGAACCACCCAACTGACTTGCTCGGAATGACCTGTCACTGTATCCAGGGACCATGAAGAGGAGTGAAATCATGGCATGGCATGTATCTACATCTTCATATCACCAGGTACCCTTATGGGATTTGAAGGTGATATTTATTCTTTGGAGTTGAAATTGTGTGCATGAACTGTCAAACTCAAACCAATCTTAATCATATCTTTGAAGACACCAACATTGGCCTTATGTTAGATAGCCTGTAAGACTTTGGTTTTGCTGTTATGTGAAATCATATTTTTGTTCAGAATCCACATATATTTTTCCCCCTAAAATGTGGAACAAGTTGCCTGGTGCTATATTAGGGAAGCCACTTTCACTGCCACCAACAAGAACCAACTCAAAACTGATTTATTTTCCTCCCATGTTATTAATTTTAGCTATATATGTTTTTTTACAAAATTGTTGAAATTGTAAGGATCCAGCTAAACTGTAGAATCAAATTATGTTTCTGATTGAATTCCAGGTGACATCATGAGGAATGATTTGGTACAGACTGTTGCAATCCATGGGAACTGTGAAGATTCACTCTTATGCTCTGTTCTGTTGTCAACCTGGACCATAAATACATCAATAGAAGTGAGTTAAGGTGTCGTGTCTCCCCCCAAGAAATAAACAAACAAACAAAATTAAAAAGAAAACAAATGTTGAATTGTTAAAATAAGTTGCCCTGTCACTATAAATAAGTCCCTATTCTGATCTGCATTTTGGATACAGATTGTTGCTATCAGTTGGAAACTGTGAAGACCTTTGATATGATATTTGTTTTCAACATTCCAAATGATTTTGTTTGTTTGTAAAACATGTTTCACAACTCTAAAAGTTTGACTTTTTTCATACGTTGCTCTGACTTTTTGTGAGAACCTGGGATGTAGTCTCTTGCAACACAATGTTCTTGCATGTTAAGGAGAAGGTTTACAACTCTTACAACTTTGATTTTTGTTATTCCAGGGTATCTCGATGACTGGAATTGTCACAGTGTGCTGCTAACGATCATGAAGACATCGAGAGAGATCTGGTGTTGAAGAGTGACGCCTTGGAGATAAATGCATCACTGAATCAAGGAAAGGAGTATCCAATTTTGTTTTCTTAATTCTGTATGTACTATAGGCAAGGTCTTGATGAATACTCTTAGTCAGTTGAAAATATCACAGGCAGTTTAGATAAAGAAGACTAACAATTCCAATCTCATAAAGCCATATTTAATTCAAAATCTTTCTGTTCTTAGTTGAATTTGATATTATTTAGGTTGGCTGTTTGATGACTGACTCGGACATCGACTGAACCACCCAACTGACTTGCTCGGAATGACCTGTCACTGTATCCAGGGACCATGAAGAGGAGTGAAATCATGGCATGGCATGTATCTACATCTTCATATCACCAGGTACACTTATGGAATTTGAAGGTGATATTTATTCTTTGGAGTTGAAATTGTGTGCATGAACTGTCACACTCAAACCAATCTTAATCATATCTTTGAAGACACCAACATTGGCCTTATGTTAGATAGCCTGTATGACTTTGGTTTTGCTGTTATGTGAAATCATGTTTTTGTTTAGAATCCACATAGATTTTTCCCCCTAAAATGTGGAACTAGTTGCCTGGTGCTATATTAGGGAAGCCCCTTTTACTGCCACCAACAAGAACCAACTCAAAACTGATTTATTTTCCTCCCATGTTATTAATTTTAGCTATATGTTTTTTTACAAAATTGTTGAAATTGTAGGGATCCATGTAAATTGTGGAATCAAATTATGTTCAATTGATTGATTTCCAGGTGACATCATGTGGAATGATTTGGTACTGTAAAGATTCACTCTCATGCTGTGATCTGTTGTCAACCTCGACCATAAATACATCAATGGAGGTGAGTTAAGGTGTCGTATCCGCCCGAAAAAAACTTCAAAAACAGCAAATGTTTAATTGTTAAAATAAGTTGCACTGTCACTGTAAATAAGTCACCACTCTGATCTGCATTTTGGATACAGATTGTTGCTAATAGTTGGAAACTGTGAAGACCTTGATAGTATATTTTTGTTCAACATTCCAAATGCCATCTTTAATTTAGAGTCTTCATGTTCGTCATTGTGTTTTATGTTATTAAGTTTGGCTGTTTGATGACTGTGACTGCCGTATACTAAACCACCTTGATGGAGTGATTTTGTCTGTTTGTAAAACATGTTTCACAACTCTGAAAATTTCACCTTTTTTCATACATGGCAGTAACTGAGTGTGGGAACCTGGGATTGAGTCCTTCTCATCTACACATGCTTTCTCAGGACAGACCCTGTAACCACTGGACTCCTGTGTTGAATAGCCTCTGACTGGTCAGCTTGTGGAGCATCAATGTAACCAAGGTAAGGTTATTTCTGAACTTCAACAATCTTTTCTAAAGTACTGATCTACTTGGACACACCTTTAAATTGTTATTAGTCACCATTGCTTCATAATGCTTGTATTTTTCATCTTCATGTCACATTTTAATCCATCACCAATAACTTCGCATCATTATCGTTCATCAGTCACTGGGTCATGTAACAAACACTTCACACCATTTTCATGCACCTCAAATAATCCCAAACTAAATGGAATTCTGTTTCGATTGTGATTTCTGATTGTATTTATTTGTCTTTTATTTACTGCAATGGCGAAATGCCGAACCATCTGCCTATGAGCAAGTACAAGTATTCCTTGGAAATACGAAGTCCAATGCGAACTGCACATGCCATCCCAGGACCATGAAGACATCAATGGAGGTGTGTAATAATAATAATTAATAATAATAAAGTGCATTTTATTTTTTACATAACATCAGACGTATAAGAAAACACCTGTCCACTAAGTGTACTGAAACCTTGATTCATGCTTTAATTTCCAGTCATTTAGATTACTGTAATAGCCTTTTATATGGCTTACCTGACTGTCAGAATAAATCATCTTCAACGAGTACAGAATGCCTGCGCTCAACTTGTTTTTAGGTCTTATAAGTTTTGCCATGTTACTCCATTAATGGTGGATCGTCGTTGGCTTCCAGTGAGGTTTAGGATTAATTTTAAAATTCTGTTGTTGACTTATAAATGTTTTTATGGTTTAGCTCCAGTTTACCTGAGCCAACTTATCATTAAGAATCCCTCATCTCGTTACAATCTTCGTAGTTCTTATGATTACACTCTCCTGGGCTACCCTTTTCGCCGTAACAAAGTTACCCTTGGGGATCGTGCTTTTGTTAATGCTGCCCCTACCCTCTGGAATGCCCTCCCAATTAACATTAGGAGAGCTAACAATGTTGATAACTTCAAGTCTATGTTAAAAACTCAGCTTTTCAAGTTGGCCTTTTACTGATTTTGTTGTTACTTCATTGTATTTTATATTGGTTTTAATCTTCTTTTGATTGTGGTAAAGTTTATTGAAATTTTAATTGTTCATTTTTAAAGTAATTTTATTGCTGCTACCACTCTCATTTTAATGTGTGTAATAGCGCATATGGTTATATTTTTAAATGTATTTTATTGTATTTTTTATTAATATTTGATTGTTCAGCGCAATTGAGCAAAATTATATCGGAATTGCGCTATATAATTGAATAAATTATTATTATTATTATCTGTTAATGAAAAGTAGCGATTGAAATTAATTTGGAGTTAATTTGTTGATTTGAATGCACTTATTGAGTGATTCTTCATGTACAGGTGATGTCACAAGGAATCATTTGGGTACAGATTGCTATCAGATGGAAAACCTTGGATGAATGTGTCTCATGGTATGAGGATGCAAGTTTCAAGGTAAGATATGACTCAAGAAATTAAAGTAAGGGATTGGTTATTATTGACTTAGTCTGAATCTGAAAGCTCACTGATTAAATTAGCTGCAGTCCTCGCGGAGAAATGTTTCCTTACTGTAATACTATATCAAGGAAAGTGCCTTTGAAGACCTCATGTGGCTTATTTTGAATGCCCAATCAAAATTAGTGCAATTGATAATCATGCACTCAATCCCTGACAAAACATAAACTATTTTCTGTTGTTTCCTCTGGAATGTGATCACCAAAGTTTGACAAAAAATTCATAAGTTCTCGATGGTTTGATTAATGGGAACAAACTAGACGATGAGAATTATTTGACTCTCAAAAAATCTTTGAGAAAGAAACCAGAACAAATTATAATCGTAAAACTCACCCACCCACAGTTGTGATGATCTTCGTAATACATGTAGACTATGTTGGAAATCTTTTACAACTTGGTAAATGCATTTTTAGTGTTAAGCATTTTGGGAAGAGCAACCTTGGGGTGGCTCTTCCAGGGTGCTAAATAAATCAATATTTATTGTGAAACTTATCATTGCTTCAATACTACTGGAGCTACCTACATGTACTCTGATTTTGTTTGCTTGTACAAGATGTTTCACAACTTTCAAAGTGTCACCTATTTTTCATACATTGCTCGGACTTTTTGTGAGAACCTGGGATGGAGTCTCTTCCAAAACAATGTTCTTGCATGTTAAGGAGAAGGTTTAAAACTCTTACAACTTTGATTTTTGTTTCTCCAGGGTATCTCGATGACTGGAATTGACACAGTGTACTGCTAACGATCATGAAGACATCCAGAGAGATCTGGTGTTGAAGAGTGACGCCTTGGAGATAAATGCATCACTGAATCAAGGAAAGGAGTATCCAATTTTGTTTCTTAATTTTGTATGTACTAGGCAAGGTCTTGATGAATACTCTTAGTCAGTTGAAAATATCACAAGCAGTTTAGATAAAGAAGACTAACAATTCCAATCTTATAAAGCCGTATTTAATTCAAAATCTTTCTGTTCTTAGTTGTGTTTGATGTAATTTAGGTTGGCTGTTTGATGACTGACTGACTAAACCACCCAACTAACTTGCTCTGAATGACCTGTCACTGTATCCAGGGACCATGAAGAGAGTGAAATCATGGCATGGCATGTATCTACATCTTCATATCACCAGGTACCCTTATGGGATTTGAAGGTGATATTTATTCTTTGGAGTTGAAATTTTGTGCATGAACTGTCACACTCAAACCAATCTTAATCATATCTTTGAAGACACCAACATTGGCCTTATGTTAGATAGCCTGTATGTCTTTAGTTTTGCTGTTATATGAAATCATGTTTTTGTTTAGAATCCACATAGATTTTTTCCCACTAAAATGTGGAACAAGTTGCCTGGTGCTATATTAGGGAAGCCGCTTTCACTGCCACTAACAAGAACCAACTCAAAACTGATTTATTTTCCTGCCACGTTATTAATTTTAGCTATATGTTTTTTTACAAAATTGTTGAAATTGTAGGGATCCACCTAAACTGTAGAATCAAATTATGTTTTTGATTGATTTCCAGGTGACATCATGAGGAATGATTTGGTACAGACTGTTGCAATCCATGGGAACTGTGAAGATTCACTCTTATGCTGTGTTCTGTTGTCAACCTGGACCATAAATACATCAATAGAAGTGAGTTAAGGTGTCGTGTCTCCCCCACCCCCCCAAGAAATAAACAAACAAAAAACAACTTAAAAAGAAAACAAATGTTGAATTGTTAAAATAAGTTGCCCTGTCACTATAAATAAGTCCCTATTCTGATCTGCATTTTGGATACAGATTGTTGCTATCAGTTGGAAACTGTGAAGACCTTTGATATGATATTTGTTTTCACGATTCCAAATGATTTTTTTGTTTATAAAACATGTTTCACAACTCTGAAAGTTTGACTTTTTTCATACGTTGCTCTGACTTTTTGTGAGAACCTGGGATGTAGTCTCTTGCAAAACAATGTTCTTGCATGTTAAGGAGAAGGTTTACAACTCTTACAACTTTGACTTTTGTTTTTCCAGGGTATCTCGATGACTGGAATTGTCACAGTGTACTGCTAACGATCATGAAGACATCCAGAGAGATCTGGTGTTGAAGAGTGACGCCTTGGAGATAAATGCATCACTGAATCAAGGAAAGGAGTATCCAATTTTGTTTTCTTAATTCTGTATGTACTATAGGCAAGGTCTTGATGAATACTCTTAGTCAGTTGAAAATATCACAGGCAGTTTAGATAAAGAAGACTAACAATTCCAATCTTATAAAGCCATATTTAATTCAAAATCTTTCTGTTCTTAGTTGAATTTGATATTATTTAGGTTGGCTGTTTGATGACTGACTCGGACATCGACTGAACCACCCAACTGACTTGCTCGGAATGACCTGTCACTGTATCCAGGGACCATGAAGAGGAGTGAAATCATGGCATGGCATGTATCTACATCTTCATATCACCAGGTACACCTATGGAAATTGAAGGTGATATTTATTCTTTGGAGTTGAAATTGTTTGCATGAACTGTCAAACTCAAACCAATCTTAATCATGTCTTTGGAGACACCAACATTGGCCTTATGTTAGATAGCCTGTAAGACTTTGGTTTTGCTGTTATGTGAAATCATATTTTTGTTTAGAATCCACATATATGTTTTCCCCCTAAAATGTGGAACAAGTTGCCTGGTGCTATATTAGGGAAGCCACTTTCACTGCCACCAACAAGAACCAACTCAAAACTGATTTAATTTCCTCCCATGTTATTAATTTTAGCTATATGTTTTTTTACAAAATTGTTGAAATTGTAGGGATCCACCTAAACTGTATAATCAAATAATGTTTTTGATTGATTTCCAGGTGACATCATGAGGAATGATTTGGTACAGACTGTTGCAAACCATGGGAACTGTGAAGATTCACTCTTATGCTGTGTTCTGTTGTCAACCTGGACCATAAATACATCAATAGAAGTGAGTTAAGGTGTCGTGTCTCCCCCCCCCAAGAAATAAACCAAAAAAAAACAACTTAAAAAGAAAACAAATGTTGAATTGTTAAAATAAGTTGCCCTGTCACTATAAATAAGTCCCTATTCTGATCTGCATTTTGGATACAGATTGTTGCTATCAGTTGGAAACTGTGAAGACCTTTGATATGATATTTGTTTTCAACATTCCAAATGATTTTGTTTGTTTGTAAAACATGTTTCACAACTCTAAAAGTTTGAATTATTTAAAACTATGCTCTGACTTTTTGTGAGAACCTGGGATGTAGTCTCTTGCAACACAATGTTCTTGCATGTTAAGGAGAAGGTTTACAACTCTTACAACTTTGATTTTTGTTATTCCAGGGTATCGCGATGACTTGAATTGACACAGTGTACTGCTAACGATCATGAAGACATCCAGAGAGATCTGGTGTTGAAGAGTGACGCCTTGGAGATAAATGCATCACTGAATCAAGGAAAGGAGTATCCAATTTTGTTTCTTAATTCTGTATGTACTAGGCAAGGTCTTGATGAATACTCTTAGTCAGTTGAAAATATCACAGGCAGTTTAGATAAAGAAGACTAACAATTCCAATCTTATAAAGCCATATTTAATTCAAAATCTTTCTGTTCTTAGTTGAATTTGATATTATTTAGGTTGGCTGTTTGATGACTGACTCGGACATCGACTGAACCACCCAACTGACTTGCTCGGAATGACCTGTCACTGTATCCAGGGACCATGAAGAGGAGTGAAATCATGGCATGGCATGTATCTACATCTTCATATCACCAGGTACACCTATAGGAATTGAAGGTGATATTTATTCTTTGGAGTTGAAATTGTGTGCATGAACTGTCACACTCAAACCAATCTTAATCATACCTTTGAAGACACCAACATTGGCCTTATGTTAGATAGCCTGTATGACTTTAGTTTTGCTGTTATGTGAAATCATGTTTTTGTTTGGAATCCACATAGATTTTTTCCCCCTAAAATGTGGAACAAGTTGCCTGGTGCTATATTAGGGAAGCCTCTTTCACTGCCACCAACAAGAACCAACTCAAAACTGATTTATTTTCCTCCCATGTTATTAATTTTAGCTATATGTTTTTTTACAAAATTGTTGAAATTGTAAGGATCCACCTAAACTGTAGAATCAAATTATGTTTCTGATTGAATTCCAGGTGACATCATGAGGAATGATTTGGTACAGACTGTTGCAATCCATGGGAACTCTGAAGATTCACTCTTATGCTGTGTTCTGTTGTCAACCTGGACCATAAATACATCAATAGAAGTGAGTTAAGGTGTTGTGTCTCCCCCCACCCCCCAAGAAATAAACCAAAAAAAAACAACTTAAAAAGAAAACAAATGTTGAATTGTTAAAATAAGTTGCCCTGTCACTATAAATAAGTCCCTATTCTGATCTGCATTTTGGATACAGATTGTTGCTATCAGTTGGAAACTGTGAAGACCTTTGATATGATATTTGTTTTCAACATTCCAAATGATTTTGTTTGTTTGTAAAACATGTTTCACAACTCTAAAAGTTTGACTTTTTTCATACGTTGCTCTGACTTTTTGTGAGAACCTGGGATGTAGTCTCTTGCAACACAATGTTCTTGCATGTTAAGGAGAAGGTTTACAACTCTTACAACTTTGATTTTTGTTATTCCAGGGTATCTCGATGACTGGAATTGTCACAGTGTGCTGCTAACGATCATGAAGACATCGAGAGAGATCTGGTGTTGAAGAGTGACGCCTTGGAGATAAATGCATCACTGAATCAAGGAAAGGAGTATCCAATTTTGTTTTCTTAATTCTGTATGTACTATAGGCAAGGTCTTGATGAATACTCTTAGTCAGTTGAAAATATCACAGGCAGTTTAGATAAAGAAGACTAACAATTCCAATCTCATAAAGCCATATTTAATTCAAAATCTTTCTGTTCTTAGTTGAATTTGATATTATTTAGGTTGGCTGTTTGATGACTGACTCGGACATCGACTGAACCACCCAACTGACTTGCTCGGAATGACCTGTCACTGTATCCAGGGACCATGAAGAGGAGTGAAATCATGGCATGGCATGTATCTACATCTTCATATCACCAGGTACACTTATGGAATTTGAAGGTGATATTTATTCTTTGGAGTTGAAATTGTGTGCATGAACTGTCACACTCAAACCAATCTTAATCATATCTTTGAAGACACCAACATTGGCCTTATGTTAGATAGCCTGTATGACTTTGGTTTTGCTGTTATGTGAAATCATGTTTTTGTTTAGAATCCACATAGATTTTTCCCCCTAAAATGTGGAACTAGTTGCCTGGTGCTATATTAGGGAAGCCCCTTTTACTGCCACCAACGAACCAACTCAAAACTGATTTATTTTCCTCCCATGTTATTAATTTTAGCTATATGTTTTTTTACAAAATTGTTGAAATTGTAGGGATCCATGTAAATTGTGGAATCAAATTATGTTCAATTGATTGATTTCCAGGTGACATCATGTGGAATGATTTGGTACTGTAAAGATTCACTCTCATGCTGTGATCTGTTGTCAACCTCGACCATAAATACATCAATGGAGGTGAGTTAAGGTGTCGTATCCGCCCAGAAAAAAACTTCAAAACAGCAAATGTTTAATTGTTAAAATAAGTTGCACTGTCACTGTAAATAAGTCACCACTCTGATCTGCATTTTGGATACAGATTGTTGCTAATAGTTGGAAACTGTGAAGACCTTGATAGTATATTTTTGTTCAACATTCCAAATGCCATCTTTAATTTAGAGTCTTCATGTTCGTCATTGTGTTTTATGTTATTAAGTTTGGCTGTTTGATGACTGTGACTGCCGTATACTAAACCACCTTGCTGGAGTGATTTTGTCTGTTTGTAAAACATGTTTCACAACTCTGAAAATTTCACCTTTTTTCATACATGGCAGTAACTGAGTGTGGGAACCTGGGATTGAGTCCTTCTCATCTACACATGCTTTCTCAGGACAGACCCTGTAACCACTGGACTCCTGTGTTGAATAGCCTCTGACTGGTCAGCTTGTGGAGCATCAATGTAACCAAGGTAAGGTTATTTCTGAACTTCAACAATCTTTTCTAAAGTACTGATCTACTTGGACACACCTTTAAATTGTTATTAGTCACCATTGCTTCATAATGCTTGTATTTTTCATCTTCATGTCACATTTTAATCCATCACCAATAACTTCGCATCATCATCGTTCATCAGTCACTGGGTCATGTAACAAACACTTCACACCATTTTCATGCACCTCAAATAATCCCAAACTAAATGGAATTCTGTTTCGATTGTGATTTCTGATTGTATTTATTTGTCTTTTATTTACTGCAATGGCGAAATGCCGAACCATCTGCCTATGAGCAAGTACAAGTATTCCTTGGAAATACGAAGTCCAATGCGAACTGCACATGCCATCCCAGGACCATGAAGACATCAATGGAGGTGTGTAATAATAATAATTAATAGTAATAAAGTGCATTTTATTTTTTACATAACATCAGACGTATAAGAAAACACCTGTCCACTAAGTGTACTGAAACCTTGATTCATGCTTTAATTTCCAGTCATTTAGATTACTGTAATAGCCTTTTATATGGCTTACCTGACTGTCAGAATAAATCATCTTCAACGAGTACAGAATGCCTGCGCTCAACTTGTTTTTAGGTCTTATAAGTTTTGCCATGTTACTCCATTAATGGTGGATCGTCGTTGGCTTCCAGTGAGGTTTAGGATTAATTTTAAAATTCTGTTGTTGACTTATAAATGTTTTTATGGTTTAGCTCCAGTTTACCTGAGCCAACTTATCATTAAGAATCCCTCATCTCGTTACAATCTTCGTAGTTCTTATGATTACACTCTCCTGGGCTACCCTTTTCGCCGTAACAAAGTTACCCTTGGGGATCGTGCTTTTGTTAATGCTGCCCCTACCCTCTGGAATGCCCTCCCAATTAACATTAGGAGAGCTAACAATGTTGATAACTTCAAGTCTATGTTAAAAACTCAGCTTTTCAAGTTGGCCTTTTACTGATTTTGTTGTTACTTCATTGTATTTTATATTGGTTTGAATCTTCTTTTGATTGTGGTAAAGTTTATTGAAATTTTAATTGTTCATTTTTAAAGTAATTTTATTGCTGCTACCACTCTCATTTTAATGTGTGTAATAGCGCATATGGTTATATTTTTAAATGTATTTTATTGTATTTTTTATTAATATTTGATTGTTCAGCGCAATTGAGCAAAATTATATCGGAATTGCGCTATATAATTGAATAAATTATTATTATTATTATCTGTTAATGAAAAGTAGCGATTGAAATTAATTTGGAGTTAATTTGTTGATTTGAATGCACTTATTGAGTGATTCTTCATGTACAGGTGATGTCACAAGGAATCATTTGGGTACAGATTGCTATCAGATGGAAAACCTTGGATGAATGTGTCTCATGGTATGAGGATGCAAGTTTCAAGGTAAGATATGACTTAAGAAATTAAAGTAAGGGATTGGTTATTATTGAATTAGTCTGAATCTGAAAGCTCACTGATTAAATTAGCTGCAGTCCTCGCGGAGAAATGTTTCCTTACTGTAATACTATATCAAGGAAAGTGCCTTTGAAGACCTCATGTGGCTTATTTTGAATGCCCAATCAAAATTAGTGCAATTGATAATCATGCACTCAATCCCTGACAAAACATAAACTATTTTCTGTTGTTTCCTCTGGAATGTGATCACCAAAGTTTGACAAAAATTCATAAGTTCTCGATGGTTTGATTAATGGGAACAAACTAGACGATGAGAATTATTTGACTCTCAAAAAATCTTTGAGAAAGAAACCAGAACAAATTATAATCGTAAAACTCACCCACCCACAGTTGTGATGATCTTCGTAATACATGTAGACTATGTTGGAAATCTTTTACAACTTGGTAAATGCATTTTTAGTGTTAAGCATTTTGGGAAGAGCAACCTTGGGGTGGCTCTTCCAGGGTGCTAAATAAATCAATATTTATTGTGAAACTTATCATTGCTTCAATACTACTGGAGCTACCTACATGTACTCTGATTTTGTTTGCTTGTACAAGATGTTTCACAACTTTCAAAGTGTCACCTATTTTTCATACATTGCTCGGACTTTTTGTGAGAACCTGGGATGTAGTCTCTTGCAAAACAATGTTCTTGCATGTTAAGGAGAAGGTTTACAACTCTTACAACTTTGACTTTTGTTTTTCCAGGGTATCTCAATGACTGGAATTGTCACAGTGTACTGCTAACGATCATGAAGACATCCAGAGAGATCTGGTGTTGAAGAGTGACGCCTTGGAGATAAATGCATCACTGAATCAAGGAAAGGAGTATCCAATTTTGTTTTCTTAATTCTGTATGTACTATAGGCAAGGTCTTGATGAATACTCTTAGTCAGTTGAAAATATCACAGGCAGTTTAGATAAAGAAGACTAACAATTTCAATCTTATAAAGCCATATTTAATTCAAAATCTTTCTGTTCTTAGTTGAATTTGATATTATTTAGGTTGGCTGTTTGATGACTGACTCGGACATCGACTGAACCACCCAACTGACTTGCTCGGAATGACCTGTCACTGTATCCAGGGACCATGAAGAGGAGTGAAATCATGGCATGGCATGTATCTACATCTTCATATCACCAGGTACACCTATGGAAATTGAAGGTGATATTTATTCTTTGGAGTTGAAATTGTGTGCATGAACTGTCAAACTCAAACCAATCTTAATCATACCTTTGAAGACACCAACATTGGCCTTATGTTAGATAGCCTGTAAGACTTTGGTTTTGCTGTTATGTGAAATCATATTTTTGTTTAGAATCCACATAGATTTTTTCCCCCTAAAATGTGGAACTAGTTGCCTGGTGCTATATTAGGGAAGCCGCTTTCACTGCCACCAACAAGAACCAACTCAAAACTGATTTATTTTCCTCCCATGTTATTAATTTTAGCTATATGTTTTTTTACAAAATTGTTGAAATTGTAAGGATCCACCTAAACTGTAGAATCAAATTATGTTTCTGATTGATTTCCAGGTGACATCATGAGGAATGATTTGGTACAGACTGTTGCAATCCATGGGAACTGTGAAGATTCACTCTTATGCTGTGTTCTGTTGTCAACCTGGACTATAAATACATCAATAGAAGTGAGTTAAAGTGTCGTGTCTCCCCCCCCCCCCCCCAAGAAATAAACAAACAAAAAAAAACTTAAAAAGAAAACAAATGTTCAATTGTTAAAATAAGTTGCCCTGTCACTATAAATAAGTCCCTATTCTGATCTGCATTTTGGATACAGATTGTTGCTATCAGTTGGAAACTGTGAAGACCTTTGATATGATATTTGTTTTCAACATTCCAAATGATTTTGTTTGTTTGTAAAACATGTTTCACAACTCTAAAAGTTTGACTTTTTTCATACGTTGCTCTGACTTTTTGTGAGAACCTGGGATGTAGTCTCTTGCAACACAATGTTCTTGCATGTTAAGGAGAAGGTTTACAACTCTTACAACTTTGATTTTTGTTATTCCAGGGTATCTCGATGACTGGAATTGACACAGTGTACTGCTAACGATCATGAAGACATCGAGAGAGATCTGGTGTTGAAGAGTGACGCCTTGGAGATAAATGCATTACTGAATCAAGGAAAGGAGTATCCAATTTTGTTTTCTTAATTCTGTATGTACTATAGGCAAGGTCTTGATGAATACTCTTAGTCAGTTGAAAATATCACAGGCAGTTTAGATAAAGAAGACTAACAATTCCAATCTTATAAAGCCATATTTAATTCAAAATCTTTCTGTTCTTAGTTGAATTTGATATTGTTTAGGTTGGCTGTTTGATGACTGACTCGGACATCGACTGAACCACCCAACTGACTTGCTCGGAATGACCTGTCACTGTATCCAGGGACCATGAAGAGGAGTGAAATCATGGCATGGCATGTATCTACATCTTCATATCACCAGGTACACCTATGGAATTTAAAGGTGATATTTATTCTTTGGAGTTGAAATTGTGTGCATGAACTGTCACACTCAAACCAATCTTAATCATATCTTTGAAGACACCAACATTGGCCTTATGTTAGATAGCCTGTATGACTTTGGTTTTGCTGTTATGTGAAATCATGTTTTTGTTTAGAATCGACATAGATTTTTTCCCCCTAAAATGTGGAACTAGTTGCCTGGTGCTATATTAGGGAAGCCCCTTTTACTGCCACCAACAAGAACCAACTCAAAACTGATTTATTTTCCTCCCATGGTATTAATTTTATCTATATGTTTTTTTACAAAATTGTTGAAATTGTAGGGATCCACCTAAACTGTAGAATCAAATTATGTTTCTGATTGATTTTCAGGTGACATCATGAGGAATGATTTGGTACAGACTGTTGCAATCCATGGGAACTCTGAAGATTCACTCTCATGCTGTGTTCTGTTGTCAACCTGGACTATAAATACATCAATAGAAGTGAGTTAAGGTGTCGTGTCCCCCCCCAAGAAATAAACAAACAAAAACACTTAAAAAGAAAACAAATGTTGAATTGTTAAAATAAGTTGCCCTGTCACTATAAATAAGTCCCTATTCTGATCTGCATTTTGGATACAGATTGTTGCTATCAGTTGGAAACTGTGAAGACCTTTGATATGATATTTGTTTTCAACATTCCAAATGATTTTGTTTGTTTGTAAAACATGTTTTTGATTTATTTCCAGGTGACATCATGAGGAATGATTTGGTACAGACTGTTGCAATCCATGGGAACTGTGAAGATTCACTCTGATGCTGTGTTCTGTTGTCAACCTGGACCATAAATACATCAATAGAAGTGAGTTAAGGTGTCGTATCTCCCCCCCCCCCCAGAAATGAACAAAAAAAAAAAACTTAAAAAGAAAACAAATGTTGAATTGTTAAAATAAGTTGCCCTGTCACTATAAATAAGTCCCTATTCTGATCTGCATTTTGGATACAGATTGTTGCTATCAGTTGGAAACTGTGAAGACCTTTGATATGATATTTGTTTTCAACATTCCAAATGATTTTGTTTGTTTGTAAAACATGTTTCACAACTCTAAAAGTTTGACTTGATTTCATACGTTGCTCTGACTTTTTGTGAGAACCTGGGATGTAGTCTCTTGCAAAACAATGTTCTTGATGTTAAGGAGAAGGTTTACAACTGTTACAACTTTGATTTTTGTTTCTCCAGGGTATCTCGATGACTGGAATTGACACAGTGTACTGCTAACGATCATGAAGACATCCAGAGAGATCTGGTGTTGAAGAGTGACGCCTTGGAGATAAATGCATCACTGAATCAAGGAAAGGAGTATCCAATTTTGTTTCTTAATTCTGTATGTACTAGGCAAGGTCTTGATGAATACTCTTAGTCAGTTGAAAATATCACAGGCAGTTTAGATAAAGAAGACTAACAATTCCAATCTTATAAAGCCGTATTTAATTCAAAATCTTTCTGTTCTTAGTTGAATTTGATATTATTTAGGTTGGCTGTTTGATGACTGACTCGGACATCGACTGAACCACCCAACTGACTTGCTCGGAATGACCTGTCACTGTATCCAGGGACCATGAAGAGGAGTGAAATCATGGCATGGCATGTATCTACATCTTCATATCACTAGGTACACCTATGGAATTTGAATGTGATATTTATTCTTTGGAGTTCAAATTGTGTGCATGAACTGTCACACTCAAACCAATCTTCTAATCATATCTTTGAAGACACCAACATTGGCCTTATGTTAGATAGCCTGTATGACTTTGGTTTTGCTGTTATGTGAAATCATGTTTTTGTTTAGAATCCACATAGATTTTTTCCCCCTAAAATGTGGAACAAGTTGCCTGGTGCTATATTAGGGAAGCCGCTTTCACTGCCACCAACAAGAACCAACTCAAAACTGATTTATTTTCCTCCCATGTTATTAATTTTAGCTATATGTTTTTTTACAAAATTGTTGAAATTGTAGGGATCCACCTAAACTGTAGAATCAAATTATGTTTTTGATTGATTTCCAGGTGACATCATGAGGAATGATTTGGTACAGACTGTTGCAAACCATGGGAACTGTGAAGATTCACTCTTATGCTGTGTTCTGTTGTCAACCTGGACCATAAATACATCAATAGAAGTGAGTTAAGGTGTCGTGTCTCCCCCCCCCCCCCCCAAGAAATAAACAAACAAAAAAACTTAAAAAGAAAACAAATGTTGAATTGTTTAAATAAGTTGCCCTGTCACTATAAATAAGTCCCTATTCTGATCTGCATTTTGGATACAGATTGTTGCTATCAGTTGGAAACTGTGAAGACCTTTGATATGATATTTGTTTTCAAGATTCCAAATGATTTTTTTTGTTTATAAAACATGTTTCACAACTCTGAAAGTTTGACTTTTTTCATACGTTGCTCTGACTTTTTGTGAGAACCTGCGATGTAGTCTTTTGCAAAACAATGTTCTTGCATGTTAAGGAGAAGGTTTACAACTGTTACAACTTTGACTTTTGTTTTTCCAGGGTATCTCGATGACTGGAATTGACACAGTGTACTGCTAACGATCATGAAGACATCCAGAAAGATCTGGTGTTGAAGAGTGACGCCTTGGAGATAAATGCATCGCTGAATCAAGGAAAGGAGTATCCAATTTTATTTTCTTAATTCTGTATGTACTAGGCAAGGTCTTGATGAATACTCTTAGTCAGTTGAAAATATCACAGGCAGTTTAGATAAAGAAGACTAACAATTCCAATCTCATAAAGCCATATTTAATTCAAAATCTTTCTGTTCTTAGTTGAATTTGATATTATTTAGGTTGGCTGTTTGATGACTGACTCGGACATCGACTGAACCACCCAACTGACTTGCTCGGAATGACCTGTCACTGTATCCAGGGACCATGAAGAGGAGTGAAATCATGGCATGGCATGTATCTACATCTTCATATCACCAGGTACACTTATGGAATTTGAAGGTGATATTTATTCTTTGGAGTTGAAATTGTGTGCATGAACTGTCACACATTAAACCAATCTTAATCATATCTTTGAAGACACCAACATTGGCCTTATGTTAGATAGCCTGTATGACTTTGGTTTTGCTGTTATGTGAAATCATGTTTTTGTTTAGAATCGACATAGATTTTTTCCCCCTAAAATGTGGAACTAGTTGCCTGCTGCTATATTAGGGAAGCCCCTTTTACTGCCACCAACAAGAACCAACTCAAAACTGATTTATTTTCCTCCCATGTTATTAATTTTAGCTATATGTTTTTTTACAAAATTGTTGAAATTGTAGGGATCCACCTAAACTGTAGAATCAAATTATGTTTTTGATTGATTTCCAGGTGACATCATGAGGAATGATTTGGTACAGACTGTTGCAATCCATGGGAACTCTGAAGATTCACTCTTATGCTGTGTTCTGTTGTCAACCTGGACTATAAATACATCAATAGAAGTGAGTTAAGGTGTCGTGTCTCCCCCCCCCCCCAAGAAATAAACAAACAAAAACACTTAAAAAGAAAACAAATGTTGAATTGTTAAAATAAGTTGCCCTGTCACTATATATAAGTCCCTATTGTGATCTGCATTTTGGATACAGATTGTTGCTATCAGTTGGAAACTGTGAAGACCTTTGATATGATATTTGTTTTCAAGATTCCAAATGATTTTGTTTGTTTATAAAACATGTTTCACAACTCTGAAAGTTTGACTTTTTTTCATACGTTGCTCTGATTTTTTGTGAGAACCTGGGATGTAGTCTCTTGCAACACAATGTTCTTGCAAGTTAAGGAGAAGGTTTACAACTCGTACAACTTTGATTTTTGTTATTCCAGGGTATCTCGATGACTGGAATTGACACAGTGTACTGCTAGCGATCATGAAGACATCCAGAGAGATCTGGTGTTGAAGAGTGACGCCTTGGAGATAAATGCATCACTGAATCAAGGAAAGGAGTATCCAATTTTGTTTCTTAATTCTGTATGTACTAGGCAAGGTCTTGATGAATACTCTTAGTCATTTGAAAATATCACAGGCAGTTTAGATAAAGAAGACTAACAATTCCAATCTTATAAAGCCATATTTAATTCAAAATCTTTCTGTTCTTAGTTGAATTTGATATTATTTAGGTTGGCTGTTTGATGACTGACTCGGACATCGACTGAACCACCCAGCTGACTTGCTCGGAATGACCTGTCACTGTATCCAGGGACCATGAAGAGGAGTGAAATCATGGCATGGCATGTATCTACATCTTTTTTGTTTAGAATCCACATAGATTTTTCCCCCTAAAATGTGGAACAAGTTGCCTGGTGCTATATTAGGGAAGCCGCTTTCACTGCCACTAACAAGAACCAACTCAAAACTGATTTATTTTCCTCCCATGTTATTAATTTTAGCTATATGTTTTTTTACAAAATTGTTGAAATTGTAGGGATCCACCTAAACTGTAGAATCAAATTATGTTTTTGATTGATTTCCAGGTGACATCATGAGGAATGATTTGGTACAGACTGTTGCAATCCATGGGAACTGTGAAGATTCACCCTTATGCTGTGTTCTGTTGTCAACCTGGACCATAAATACATCAATAGAAGTGAGTTAAGGTGTCGTGTCTCCCCCCACCCCCCAAGAAATAAACCAAAAAAAACAACTTAAAAAGAAAACAAATGTTGAATTGTTAAAATAAGTTGCCCTGTCACTATAAATAAGTTCCTATTCTGATCTGCATTTTGGATACAGATTGTTGTTATCAGTTGGAAACTGTGAAGACCTTTGATATGATATTTGTTTTCAAGATTCCAAATGATTTTTTTTGTTTATAAAACATGTTTCACAACTCTGAAAGTTTGACTTTTTTCATACGTTGCTCTGACTTTTTGTGAGAACCTGGGATGTAGTCTCTTGCAAAACAATGTTCTTGCATGTTAAGGAGAAGGTTTACAACTCTTACAACTTTGACTTTTGTTTTTCCAGGATATCTCGATGACTGGAATTGTCACAGTGTACTGCTAACGATCATGAAGACATCGAGAGAGATCTGGTGTTGAAGAGTGACGCCTTGGAGATAAATGCATCACTGAATCAAGGAAAGGAGTATCCAATTTTGTTTTCTTAATTCTGTATGTACTATAGGCAAGGTCTTGATGAATACTCTTAGTCAGTTGAAAATATCACAGGCAGTTTAGATAAAGAAGACTAACAATTCCAATCTTATAAAGCCATATTTAATTCAAAATCTTTCTGTTCTTAGTTGAATTTGATATTATTTAGGTTGGCTGTTTGATGACTGACTCTGACATCGACTGAACCACCCAACTGACTTGCTCGGAATGACCTGTCACTGTATCCAGGGACCATGAAGAGGAGTGAAATCATGGCATGGCATGTTACTACATCTTCATATCACCAGGTACACCTATGGAAATTGAAGGTGATATTTATTCTTTGGAGTTGAAATTGTTTGCATGAACTGTCACACTCAAACCAATCTTAATCATATCTTTGGAGACACCAACATTGGCCTTATGTTAGATAGCCTGTAAGACTTTGGTTTTGCTGTTATGTGAAATCATGTTTTTGTTTAGAATCCACATAGATTTTTTCCCCCTAAAATGTGGAACTAGTTGCCTGGTGCTATATTAGGGAAGCCCCTTTTACTGCCACCAACAAGAACCAACTCAAAACTGATTTATTTTCCTCCCATGTTATTAATTTTAGCTATATGTTTTTTTACAAAATTGTTGAAATTGTAGGGATCCACCTAAACTGTAGAATCAAATTATGTTTTTGATTGATTTTCAGGTGACATCATGAGGAATGATTTGGTACAGACTGTTGCAATCCATGGGAACTGTGAAGATTCACTCTCATGCTGTGTTCTGTTGTCAACCTGGACCATAAATACATCAATGGAATTGAGTTAAGGTGTCGTGTCTCCCCCAAAAACCACCCAACTGACTTGCTCGGATCGACTTGTCGCTGTATCCAGATGACTCATTGTCTACTTCAACAGGTAGATTTTGTTTCTTTTATTCCTTTACAATGTTCCATCCGTTTGATAAATGTCTAGCTGTAAAAGTGTTTTGTCCCACTAAATAGACCTCCATATAAATTTCCCATGTTTCTTAATTGAGCATTATGTTTTTGAATTTGTTTTAATTTTTTGTTAATATTAGGGATTGGATTTGACACAGTGCACTGCTAACAATCATGAAGACATCGAGAGATCTGGTGTTGAAGAGTGATGTCTTGGAGAAATCCATCTCTGAATCAAGAAAAGGAGTATCAAAATTTGTTTTCTTTATTGTTTATGTTCTAGTCCAGGTCTTGATGAATACTGGGGTTGGTAACAAATTTGTCTGAAAGGTTTGAGACATCGATTGGTAGTGATCTGAGGAATAGAAACGACCATTCCTTATTCTGTATACACTAAATACCAGTACCAAATATCCAAGAAATGTGTTTATCAACAATGTGCAAGAAAACTATCCTCCAATACTCTGTTCTTAATTCAATTTACCAAGAAAAAGTTAACGTGTGTTTAATTATAGCACATGTACATCTTGTACATTTCTTAGTTTGTTGGAAACATCATAGGCAGTTTAGGTAATGAAGAACAATAACTCAAATCGTATAAAGCCATATTTAATTCATAGCCTGTCTGTTCTTAGTTGTATTTGATGTTATCCAGGTTAGCTGTTTGTTTGATGACTGTGACTGTGATATTGACTGAGCCATCTGACGGAGTTGCTCGGATTGCCTGTCACTGTATCCAGATGACTCACTGTATACTTCAACAGGTAGATTTTGTTCCTGTTATCTGTTTAAAAAGTTACATCCATTTGATAAATGTCTGTCAATGTATTTTGTCCCACTCGTTTTATACTAAGTATTTTCGACCTATGAGAAGTTTTTTTTTTTTTTTTTTTTTTAAAGCAGTATTCCTCTGGTGATCATCAGATGATCAAATTATATTTGTCTGCAATTGGTTTGTACTGATGTGATTACAACGTAACTGTCTTTCAGGTGAATGTGACGCCTACTTTGATGTAGTATTCTGACGTCCCGTCAACATGGACCATGAAGATTGAATTAGTGATGTCAAGGTACAAGGAGATTGACATCCAGATTGTTACATCTGCTGACCAGCAAGTTCACTTATGGAAGTTGAAGGTGAGATTTATTCTTTGGAGTGGAACATAACCTGGAAGAGATTTTTCTTTGTTTACAAGTGAAATGTTCTGCATGATTTGTAATGCCAGAAACATTCTTCATATAATTTGTGAAGTTGTCTACAATGGCTCAATGTTTTATAAAATAGACTTTAAAACAATCAAGTTAATACAAGTGAATTCATGTAAAATTGTATGTATCATGTCAAGTTGTTCATCAATCGGTTAATATTTGCTGGTTGTTGATAATTGGGTTTTTATGGATGTCCTAACAACTTTACTGTTTTTCAGGTGATTGTGACAACTGCTTTGATGTACTATTCCGCTGTCAACATGGACCATGAAGATTGATGTGACATCACAGTACAAAGAGAGAGAGAGACATCATGGCTTGAGGAGACTGACACCAAGTATTTTTACATCTACATATCACCAGGGTCCCAAATGGAATTTGAAGGTAAGATCTGTTTTAGCTAAGCTTGATTTGATAATTTAGAAATCCATAAGTGTGCAGATATAACTATCATTGCTTAAACACAAAAAGTGTTTGTAATCCTTGGTGAAATCCTCCTTGTTGATTGTGACTTTGTTCATGTGTCATAATACATTACAGGAAGCAGTATCCTGCTGTCAACATAAACAATAAAGACGTATTGGTATTTACGTGGACTCGTCACCAGTTTGAAGAATAGTCTCTCAAGCTGAGATCTTTTAAAACTGAAACAGATTCAGAAACTCATGTACATATAGTACCTTATAGTACCTTATAATATATACCAAATTTGGTTAGTACTCATGCTTTTGTTTGTTGAAGTAATTTGATAAAAAAACACAAAAATGGGTGCACAGATGGATAATCATACATGTACCTCAACAACTTCTGCCCTTGAGAGTAACCTGTTATTCCTGGGTAATGAAATGCAATTAAATTAGAATGTCTTGTTTGATGACCACTCGCACAGCAGGACATGCTAAAAGTGAAGAGACTTCTTGTAAAGGACATTCCAAACAGTAGGGCATAAAGTGTACTTGTTACGAAGTTGCTGGTGATGGAAATAGTATGATCTCATTCTTATTTTGTAATATAATACAGGTCTTTGTGATGAACCACACTAATGCAGTACTTTGTTGTCAAGCTGGACCATAAAAACACCAGCGTAAGTGTTTCCAGGTATGATCTAAGTAGATTCTTATCACTTAATGGTGCATTCTTTGATACTTGGGTAAACAATATCTGCAGTATATTTACCTAAACTTAAAGACCTACATTTATATGAGGCTCTAGTTATTGTTGGCATTGAAATTGAGCTGTGAAAATGCTGTTAATTGATGAGTTTTAAGGTTAAATTTTTTTGTTGATAACGACTTTTGCTTAGAATTATATTGTAAGTTACATCGGTACCCATCAAAATGTTGAGTTGTATCTAGCCTGCTTAAATCTAAAATTTTAAAATCTTCAATTTAAATATAGCTGTTGTTTCTTTTCTTTTTTGATCATATTATAGGATGACCACAGTCAAACAATTTACAGTTGGTCATGTGAAGATTCTGAGCCACCTTATGCAGTACCAATGCAACGATTGCTTCACCGCCGTTTTTCTGAAGGACTGTGTCTTCATGACGACTGCCCTAATCTAAGGCTGTATCAACACTGGTGGCTACAGCTGCAACTGTTACTAAGGGTGTTGCGTAGAATGTACTATACTTAGATCAATTAGTTGGCTTTCCAAGAGCATGTATAACAACACTGAACAATTATTTTGAGATTGTCGTTGCCAAAAAATCTTCCAGTGGATCTTGTCATTACAGCATGATCATCCAGATTTCATCTGCAGATTGTTGAACAATGACATGGATGTGTAACTTGATGTTTTTGGAAAGAACGTCAGTAAGAAAGTGAAAATGAGAGTGGTTCTCTCCAAATGCTATAATTGTTTACAAGTATCTGTCGTGGGGTAGGAGATGTAAATATTTTGTGTGTCACACATTGGGTTCAGTAACTCTTTTACAAGGTATCATAAAAACAGGCAACACTTTAAAGGCAGTGGACACTATTGGTAATTACTCAAAATAATTGTTAGCATAAAAACTTACTTGGTAATGAGCAATATAGAGCTGTTGATAGTATAAAACATTGAGAGAAACGGCTCCCTCTGAAGTAACATAGTTTTTGAGAAAGAAGTTATTTTCCATGAATTTGATTTTGAGACCTCAGAATTAGATTTTGAGGTCCCGAAATCAAGCACTGAAAGAACACAACTTTGTGTGGCAAGGGTGTTTTTTCTTCCATTATTATCTCGCAACTTCGACGACCAATTGAGTTCAAATTTTCACAGGTTTGTTATTTTGTGCACATGTTGAGATACACCAAGTGAGAAGACTGGTCTTTGACAATAACCACTAGTGTCCAGTGGCTTTAATGTAATTATAACAGGAAAGGCAGTATTTTACAGTGTTTGGGTACTCGCTAACCATGGTTTTTAATAACAAAAATGTTCATGAAATGTACCTGGTGTTCAATTATATTTAATTATGTGGGGTTATTATTTTGGGTGGCTCACTGGGTTCAATAAGGTATATTAAACATGCAGCAGTTTTATGTAATTGTAGCATGTATGCAGTATTTGATGGTGTTTGAGTACTCGTTTATTAGGTTTTTTTAAATTACAAATGTTAATGACATGTATCTGGTGTTGAATTATATATAATTATGTGGATTGAATAGTTTGTGTGGCACACTGGTTTCGGTAAATCTTTTTATATGGTGTATTAAACATGCAGCAGTTGTATGTAATTGTAACATGTAGACAGCATATGAGGGTGTTTAAGTACTTGTTTAGTAGGTTTTTTTAATTACAAATGTCCATGACTTGTTTCTGGTATTAAACTTTATTTAATTATGTGGGGTAAAACAAAATTTGTGGCACACTGGGTTTGGTAAATCTTTTTATAA